>JAQPPZ010003280.1:7500000-7543611 GCA_028583015.1 Wollemia nobilis
ATTAGACACATGGAAAGAGTTTGCAAACTGAAATATATGAAGAAAGAGATAAATATTTATATCCATGAGATAAACTTCAAGAAAAAGCAAGAAAATCGTACATTTAAATAAACCTAGATCAAATCAAGGATATTTTTATTTGAAAGAAGAGGAAAAGAAATCCTATCTATAGTATCATTTGGCAAGTTTAATAGGAATTAAAGGTGCAAAAGAATATGTGGAGAGAAATCCTAAAACAAAGACAACAAAAAAAGGTCAATTTTATTCTAGGTAAATCATCTTCATTTTCCTCAAGTAGTAAAGTGAAAGGGGTGAAGATGTTATCCCTTGCACTTTAAGGTTTCAAGAGTAGCATAATAAATACATGAGAATAGAGGAAACCCATAACAATTTAGATTTTTAGGATAGAATAAAAAAATAATTGCTATAGAAGAGTACCCTTTCACTTTAGGGTCTCTAGGGCAACATAAAGAAGATTGTGCTTTTGAGGTTATTCCTTTCATTTCAGATACTTCATAACAAGATAAACCTAAATATGATAAGTCTTACTATGAGCAATGTGAGAAGATTGAAGATATTGATGAAGATGAAAGTATTGTTGGGAATGAAAAAAGAGAGGAAAACCCAAGAAGCAAAAACAAAGAGAAAAAGAAACCCAAATGGATATTGATATGGGAAAACAAAAGCAAATATCACAAGTGCTAACAAGAAGTGGGGTTGCACCCAAAAATAAAAACAAAAATTAATAATGCAAATAATATCTTGGAATATTAGGGGAAGGAATAAGAACTAAAAAAAAAAGTATTAACAAATTGTGAGGATGTTATAGACAAGATATTTATAGATATAGAAGACAGGCAACAAAAATTTTAGTCATTTGCAGTGTTGAATTTCATCTCGATAAAATTCAAATTTCAAAAGGTATTTTATATAAAAGGAGTTGATTGTGAAAATTTAGCAGTCCGAGGAAGATAGGGAATATATTTAAATAAAAAGGCAAATGAAGAATATCTTCGATAGAAAGATAAAGTTGGATATGCTTTAATTGACTTAACGAGAGTAATGTAATGTTCTATCATGGGAGTGCCCCCCAATAGAAGCCACACATAGCTTATTAAAAAAAAGGATGCTTTAGAAAAATCATGTATTACCAAGATAGACAAAATGTTTATTATTTAATAAATGGTTGCAAATAGAATATACAATCTCGTCAAATATTTTATAGTAAAATTGGATCATAAATACATTTTATTAATTAAATTCTAATTTAGTATTAATATTTATTTATATTTAAGTTATTTTAATTAAAATAGCTTTACGATGGAGATTAATTAAATTCTAATTTATTATTAATATTTATAAATATTTATTTATATTTAAGTTATTTAACTAAAATAGCTTTGTGATGGAGATGGTAGATGAAGAATCTAACACATTAAAATAATGTGAAGGCTAAATCCTTATTTATTAAAATAAAAACAAGTGTTGATCAATCAAATCCTAATCCAACAACATCTCAACCACATGCAAAGCAAGGTAAGTTCCTTTCAGTTGTTCTTCTCGATTCCTTTGTTGAAGTTGTTAATGACTTGTCTGAACATAATGTTATTTTATTTTTTTTATGTGGGATACCACTCGAGGCTGAATTTCTCAAATGGGTCAGGGGGTTTGGTAAAATACTAGAGGTTGGATAGTTGAGGCTATTCGATGGTGGGGAAGGGGGTACATAGCAGTCTCCTTTGTGAATTCTGAACATGCCCAAAAAGACCTCCAATATGGAACTTGGGTTATCTACGGGTAAACTTGTTATATGCAAGGTTGGTATTTGGATTTTCATCTAGAGTGTCCCTCTAGGGAAAAATACCCTTTGTGGATAGAGTTGCCCTTTTTATCTCTGACATGTCACCAATTTCTAAATAAAATTTTTGTTGTTCTTGGTAAGATTTTGTGGTCTCACCCAATGTCAAAAAAGCTATCTAATTATAGAGTGCATCCTCATATTTATTTAGAAATGGACATATCCAAACTATTTTCCCCCTCCCTAGAACTCAATGGACTAGGTTTCCAAGTAAGTCAACTTCTTTTCTATCTAAAATTACCTAATGTGTGTTTTACTGTAGAGAGGTTTGGTATTTGATAAAAAATTATCCAAAAAATAGCTAAAAAGGAACAAATAGAAGCAACTGCTAAAAAAGTTACAAAAAAAACCCAACTAATGGCCCTCATTTAGAATTTTTTAATGAAAATTTAGTCAAGAAACTCCCTATCAATGGCCCTCAACACTCCCTTGTTCTTGAAAAAACTTCAACTTCTCAGGTTGTTCCTCCCAAGAACCCTCTTGCCTCTTCCATGGCTCAAACTAAGTACTTAGATACTCTTGTTAATCCTCAAGCCCCACTAATTTCAACCATGAGTCTTGAGTTTGCTCTCATTCCTTCACCACAACTCTTGAAATATAGTCTTATGATAGATGGGTGGAGAGTGGTAGGTAAGCGATAACATTCATCAACCCCCCCAAGATCACTCTATCCATTTAAAGGAAAAAACCCTCTATCAAAGATCTTGCTAGATCCTTCTCTCAAGTATCTCAAAATAAGGTTCATGCTCAACAAACTCATCTGGACAACACGCAATTGTTGCCAATAAGTGAAAATATTTTCTAAGCTCTAAATCATGAGGTCAAGAAGCCTCTAAATCACCCCTCATGAATTTAAATCTTCTATCCTAGAATGTTAGGGGTCTCTCCCTCCCTTACCATAAGTTTCAAGTTCAAAACTTTGTTGTTGAAAATCACATTTCTGCTATTTTCCTTCAAGAATTGAAATTCACTGGTCACACTCTCACCCATTGTATGGACATCATTGGTGGTGGATATGCATTTGCCTTTACTACTTCTTATGTTATGCTATCTAGACCATGGTGAAGACCCTGCTCATCATTGTGTATGGGTTAGATTAGCTCTTAAATCTCAAGTTATTGAATTTTATTCTATCTATGCCCCTAATGACACTCATAGTCATATAACCCTTTGGAAATGGTTAATTGTTTCCCTCCCTCCTACATAATGGATCTTTGGAGGTGACTTTAATATGATTGAGAATCCTAGTGATAAAAGTTGGACTAGTAGTAGACCCCTTTCTAATGCTAAATTTGGTAGTTGGTTGTTTTGTCATAATAATTTAGGTGTGCATGACCCTATCTTTGTTAAGTCGTCCTCTTATAGAGATAATTGGTTTACGTGGTCCAACTATCTTCAAGGTTCTGCTAGAAATCTTGTTCATCTGGATAGATTTTATTTTAGTAACTATTTCATGGATAAATTCTCTATCCATTAGCAGGTTCGCATCCTATCTCACACTACTTTTTCTGATCACCTTCCTATCTTGTCTTCTATCCAAAATTTCTCAATCTCTCTTAATTCCATGCTACTTCCTTTCAAATTAAATGTGTCCCACCTTGAAAATATTGCCTATTTTCACCTTGTAGATCATATCTAGAATAGATTTCCTAGACCAACTAGTAATACTGGTTGGATCAAATGGTTTGAAATAGTGATTTCTAATACTTTTTCATCCCTTAGATGATATGGGTGCTCTGTTTCCAGGAGGAAGAAGATTCAAGAGAGTCACTTTCATAAGGATATCTCTCATCTTCGTTCCATGCTTATGAAATACCCTACTAACACTGTTATTCAATGCAATCTAGCTAATGTTGAAAATCAGGCTAGAGTTTAGGAGTCTTACCATGCTAGAGGGGCACATGTTAGGTCTCGCCTCAATTGGATCTCCTAGGGAGACAAGGGAACTAAATTTTTTTAACTACCTCAGACATAAAAATATTTAAAAAAGGATCAATGAGTTGGAGGACCCTTCAGGTCATTTTATTTTTCAATCTAAAGAGATCATGAATCATTTTGTAGCTCATTTCTATCAACTTTTTATAGCAGAGCCAAGGGATGAAATCCAATGTATCGTAATGGAATACGTGTAGGAACATATTACCACCTTAGTTGACCTCATTATTTGAGATCAACTTGAATATCCTCTTTTTGTGAATGATCTTTAAACTACTCTTTTTTCTATGAAGAATGAAAAATCCCCTGGCTTGGATGGGCTTCCAGTGGAGTTTTATAAAAAATATTGGCATATTCTTTCCTTTGATCTTCATCACGTTTACCTTGAAGCTCTTCATAATAGTTTCATTTGAGCTTACATCAATGCAAGGCTTATAAAGCTTATTCCTAAAGGTACAACTTATAACCAAATCTCCAATTGGAGACCTATTACCCTCCTCAATGTTTCTTACAAGATCATAGCTAAATTTATAGCTTTAAAAATCAAAATTGTTTCTCAAACGATTATTCACCTTGAATAATATGTTTTTCTTAAAGGTTGTTATATTTTAGATAATATTATGATGGCTTGGGAAACTTTGTAATGGGCTATAGAGTCTAATAAAGATACCCTCTTGGTTAAGTTAGATTTTGACAAAGCTTATGATAGAATTAGATGGGATTTTATTCTGAGTATGCTTTCTTAGCTTGGAAGTTAAAACATAAAAAGTTTTGTTAATGAAGTTTTTGGTTCAATGATTGAGACATATAAATGATGTAGTCCACACCAAAGTTTAAATATGGCAGAACCAAATAGGTTATATAGCTCAATGTGACAAAGTTGATTTACACTTGAAAGGGCAAACCTTTCAAAACCCTTATAAAAAATATCATAAAAAGTTTTTAAAGAAGCAAAATGTTCACATAAGAAGTGAAATGTAACAACCTGTTAAAATAATTATTATTTACAATAATTTGTACTTACATTTACTTTTAGGATGTGGTATTGTTGATGGATTTGTGGTTGCAGGAACAAATACCCATCTTTAAGCAGGTAAATCAAGAGGACCTGACATCTCCTACAAGCAGTATATGAAGAGTGACCCATTAAAGGGCTCTCATGTAGTTGCATCCATATCATAACATTTGTATATATAGTTTATTTTATGTGCATTGATTGCTAATTGTGTGTCATATATTGTATATTGTATATAATAAAATATAATTTTCTTTTTATTAATAGTATTAATTAAAAATATAAAATTTAATTTAGCTAAAATAACAATAAATAATAAATTCAAATAAATGAATTAACTCATTCTCTAAAGTGATGAATATTCACCTTTAAAACTTGATTACCACATGGTGGATATTAGAGATGGGTGGTTGCGTGAATTTTACAACTGTTGTTCACATTTTTTATATGGTCATCTATTTAACGGAGGGTAAAAAAAAATTATGTATGCTTTTGTTCGGGTCGCACTGGAAATACGGTCTACAAATAGAGTATTAGAAGATAGTTCAGCGTCACTTACAAGTTCAAATTTTTTTTGTTGGCTATTTGTGTGAAATTCTTGGGTTTTATTATTGAATGTCTTCTTGTCGATGAAATATTGAATATAGCTTATGAATTACAACTAATGTTACAAATATCATTTGTTGAATTATCTATGAGGAAATTTAATAAGTTATGGATGGTTATATATGTAGTGCACTATCTAAGTGTTGAGTTCAGAGTAGTTGGATTTCTATGCCTTTAGTAGAGAAGGTTTAGTATTCATGCTGTAAAATGAAATCCATAGATAAATATTTTTGTGTGTCGGTTGATGATGGATAGAAATTTTATGTTTTTCCGTGTATATTTGGTATCTCTGGTTGTTAGACTGCATTGCATTTGTTTGCATTGATAGGAATAGTATGCACTCATTTTAGGTGAGTAATTTTGATCCCCTATCCAATATTTCACAATACCCATTTACCGCTTGAGATGGAGTGGCCAATTGAAGGTCAGGCTAAGTTGATGCCGAAAGGAATTGGAATCCAGGTCCTAGATAGAGCCAAGTTGCCTGTGCACTCTATCTTATTCTTAAAACTAAATTGTGCATTCTCGTGAGGGTGAGCAGACCTTCAAAAATTGATATAGTGGCCATATATGAAAAGTTGACCATATCCAATTAATGCCAATAGTTGCTTCTGGATGGAATAGGAGAAATTCTAATTATAGAATTGTTTGTTAAAATTTGTAACATTATAACTATGGCCAACTCTATAAAACCAACCTCTTTTAGTTGTTTAATAAAATATATAATAATAAGAATACTTGATTCTCTTAGATTGATTTAGTTTATTTCGATTTGTTTTCATGATGTTCATAAGGAAAATTAAATTGAAAGTTTAACACTAAGCTAGTTTAGATTACTATTTATTGATTTCAAATGAAATATATTTTGGTCTTTAAAAAATTAGCACAAAACGATTTGTAACCCTTATTAAACATGATATTTTCATATAAGTATTTTCTTTAAAAAGGATGTTTTAATTATTAAATAATTTTCTTATTTTTTTACTAGAATAAATAAGCATAACTTTAGTTATGAATTCTTTTATTTGATTTATGAAACATAATAGCTAGAGTAGCTAATACTTTACCTTTGTAAATGATTATGCAAAAAGGAATATTAGTTAAATATTTTTTTATTGATAGAGGGGTTTTGAAAGGATCCAAAATATTTTACAGAGAGAAACAGGTGTGAACCCAACTGGGATCAACATCGAAAGCTGAAAAAAACAAAAAAGCATCCAGGAAAACCCAGCCAAACCATCCAAAAAGACAAAAAGGGAAACCTAGCAGTTCCCAACAAACCCAGAAAACCCAGAAAATGAATAGGAGAAACCATCAAAACAAGCAAACCATGAACAGGAACCATGCAAACCAGAATAGGAAACCATAACTATCACTTGAGCTGACATTGACCTGCATCTCAGAATTCTCATGAGGAATCAAAATACCATGCGGGAAGTGATTACTCCCAGGCCAGAGGCAAGGGAGTCTCATTTGGGGTCCAATAGGCTTACTTGGACCACCATACTTGCTAAAGTAAACAAATTCCATCACCATGGTTTACCTCCATGAGTCCCACTGGGAAGTCAGACCGCCAAATGCGAAGGGATTCTTCCAGAACTCCTTTGTTTGCAAGTAAATCTATTGCTTTATTTCCTTCTCTATACACGTGTTGGATAATGATGTTTGCATACCTACCCAGTAAGATTTTGCATTCATTAATCATATTGTGAACACTCCATGGTGGGACTTGATTTCCTTTGAGCCAATTGATAGCAAGCATGGAATCACCTTCAACAATGATGTGGTCACAATCAAACTCCTACATAATTATCAGACCTTGGTACATGGCTCTCACTTCTACAAGGTTGTTGGACTGAATCCCAATATTATCCACATAAGCAAATATTATTTGACCCCTATCATTTTTGATAATGCCCCCAACATCGACCATCCCAAGATTCCCTTTTGTTGTACCATCAAAATTTAGTTTTAACCAACCAACCAAAGGAGGAGTCCACTTAATAATAGATCTATCAATGCAGGTTTGGGAGGCCACAGAAGGATTGCACTTAAACTTGAACATATTAAACAAGCAAGTTTCAAGGCCAGGTTTAGGGACTTCAGATGTAGAAACAAGTTGGGCATTCTCCAAGGCAAGAGTGATGACATGGTGGAAGACAGACCAAGGATTTTTGCTCAAACTATTAAACACTCTATTATTACGCTCCAACCATACTTGCCATAGGTAATGATGCAGACAAGTGGACCAAAGGAACTTTAGTTGGGGATTGGAAAAGGGATTTGGCCATTGTTCTAACAATTGACAAAGGGATGATGGTTGAACCCACACAATGCTAAAGAGATCAAAGAGGGAGTTCAATATGCCAACGGAGAATGGACATTCCAAGAACAAATGAAAGGTTGACTCCCAATTAGACTTACAGAGAACACAACAATTGGTGATGTACATACCTCTTTTAATGAGATTATCAATAGTTAAAATTTTATTCTGAGAGGTAAGCCAAGAAAAGAAACTCACCTTTGGAATTAAGTGTTTGATCCAGACAAGCTTTGCATAGGCCCATGACTCTGCTGGAGGATCTTGAATGTGATATGCAGTTTTGACTATGAATTGACCATCCTCACAAAGTTTCCAGACATGAGTGTCTCTGGACTGGATGCTTGGAATGACACAGACCCTTAGCAGTTTTGATATTTCTATTGCAGCATTTTTAAGTTCATTGCTAAGGTTATTGGTAGGAATAATTTTCCATTGCCTACAGTTGGACGTTTGAGAAATAAAATTAGCCACTCTATCTCCAAACAGTTGGTCTGTGATAGGTTTCAGAATGGCAAGACTTGGCTCATTGATTAGCGGATGGTCCTTCAACTAGGAGTCTTCCCAAAATTTAATATTCCTACCAGATCCAAGTCGCCACCTTTGGCCTTTTTTGATAATTTCTCTAGTATGGATGATCGAGTTCCAGAAGTGAGATCCACTGGGAATGGGGAATTCTTCCAAGAAGGAATTATGCTAGAGATATTTACCTCTGATTATATCCATCCATGAGGCTTGAGCTTCTTTGGCAATTCTCCATCCTTGTTTGGCCAAGAGGGCCAGGTTCATTTGGTGAACTTTCCTGAAGCCTAGTCCACCTTTATCTTTCTTAGAGAAAACTTTATCCCAAGCTACCAATGGCAGTCTATTATGGTTTTCATTCCTAGACCAAAGGAATTTTCTTTGAATTTGCTCAATCTTCTAACATATTGAGGTCGAGACTTTGAAGATGGACATGAAGAAGACCGGAATGCTCTGGAGGCTTGCTTGGACAAGAGTTGCCTTGGCAGCTTGACTCAATAGGGATTTTTTCTAGCTAGCTAATTTCTTGAGAATTCTATCAATAACATTGTTCCACATCACATCTATCATATTACCATGAAACAGGGGCATGCCAAGATATATAGAAGGAAGACTTGAAATGTTGCATCCCAATATTCTTGCTATGTTTTGTTGCCTACGAACAGGGGTGTTTAGGAAAAATATTCTGCTCTTGTCAAAATTGACCTTCTAGCCAACAACTTCTTCATAAAAGTTTAAGATAGTTTTGATTATTTTTGCTTCAGGAACAGAAGAAATGGTGGCAAAAATCGTATCATCTACAAATTGGTGGTGAGTAACAGCCCTGGACCTTGAAGATGACTTGATGCCAGAGAGGAGACCAAGAGAGCTCGCTTGTTTGAGGGATCTCCCAAGGGCTTCAACCATAATGATGAAGAGGAAGGGAGAGAGTGGGTCCCCTTGCCTTAAACCTCTAGAGCTCTTGAAAAAACCTATAGCAGAACCATTAACAAGGATAGAAAACTAGGCAGAAGTTAAACATTCTTTAATTAGGGTAATCCACTCATCATGGAATCCAAATTTGGCAAGGATAGCAAAGAGAAATTCCTAGGATACCCGATCAAAAGCTTTGTTCATATCAAGTTTCAAGAAAAGACTAGGTTTCTTGCTCTTGGCAACTGAGTGGATGAGTTCATGGATTGTTATTATGCCATCAGTGATATATCTCCCTCGGATAGAGCTCCCTTGGCAATGATCTATAATGGTTGGGAGTGCTTCTTTGAGCCTATTAGCAATGACCTTTGAGATGAGCTTATAGAAGATATTGCAGAGACTTATTGGTCTAAAATCAGACATGGATTTGTTATTATGGGATTTGGGAATGAGCACCAAGAAAGTTGAGTTAACATCCTTGGGTAACGATTTGTTCCATTGGAAATCTAGAATAACTACAAAAATATCTTGGCCCACTATATCCCAGTAGTGTTGGAAGAACCTAGGAGGAAAGCCATCAGGTCCAGGAGCTTTATCGGGTTGCATAGAAAACATTGCATCTCTGATTTCATCATTGGTGAAAGCTTTTAGGAGGTTGTCATTGAACTCTTGGGATATGAGAGTTGGAATGTTTTGTAGAAGAGCAATTCAAGCTTGAGGTTGACAAGGAGGGCAAGGCCCTAAAATATTTTCAAAGTGTGACACAACCTCTTCCCTGATCTCATGAATGTTGGAGGTTATTGTCCCATCACTTCTAGATAATTGTCTGATTTTATTATTGCTTCTGTGTCTGAGTGTGGATGTGTGAAAGAATTTGGTGTTGGAATCACCTTCCTTTAGCCATAGGGCACACAATTTTTACCTCTAGAAAACCTATTCCTTGATAAGGATGTTGTGATACTCTGATAGAAGTTCTTTTTCTCTTTGCCTCAGATCAGGTTCCAAACTCCCATTTTGAATATTGCTTTCTACGACATTCAACTGATCAACAATCTCTTGTTTGGCTTGGAAAATATTCCCAAAGACTTCAGTGTTCCATACCTTCAGGTTATTTTTGATAAAGCATAGTTTTTTGCCAATTTGAGCTATGGGTGATCCTGAAAAAGACTTACTCCACCATTCAAAAATGTAGTTCCTAAGCCCCTCATGTTGTAACCACATTGATTCAAATCTGAAGGGTGTTTTGAAGGCTGAGCCTTGCCTATTTTTTCTAGGACTAAAGGACTGTGATCTGATCCAATTTTTGGAAGAGAGTGGAGGGTGGCATCACCAAAAATTTGGATTGCTTCCTTGGACACCAAGAATCTATCAAGCCTCATTTGGATGAGTTGGTTTCCTATTCTTCGATTACTCCAAGTATATTTTACCCCTTTTAACTGAATGTCCATGAGTTCATTCTATTCCACAAACTCTGCAAATTCTTCAAAGCACCTGGATGTGATGGGGTTCCCTCCTTTCTTATCTGAAGGATAGAGTGGGCTATTGAAATCACCTATGAGCATCCAAGGATGGTTCTAGAAATTGCTTCTCATTTGGCTTAAAGTGTTCCATAAGGCCCTACGACCTCTCGGATCATTGGGAGCATAGATGTTTGACATGATCCATTGAGCTTGGGTATCTTTGTTATAAAATAGAATATTGATTATTCTTTCTGAATTGGAGATGAGTCTACCTTCTACAATATCTAGGTTCCACAAACACATGAGGCCATCGGACGATCCATGGGCTAGACTATAAATGAAAGCACTATCTTTCCACATAGACTTAGCAATTTTATCACTATTATCCATATCAGTTTTACTTTCCTATAGTAAAATGATACTGGGTTTATTTTCTTTCCTCATGGACCTGACCAATATTTGTTTGGACTACCCATTGAGGCCTCTCACATTCCATGAGAGGATCTTCATCTATGGTTCCTTGAAGAATATTTTTCCCCCCCTCCTAGAGGTTGGAGGAGGTTTGGATCATTTTCCATCATCTACCAAGACTTCAGTATTTGACTATTCTGTAAGAGATGATATGATAGTAGGTTGGACACCATTAGCGATATCATTCTTAGTTTCCTTGCACCTTATTTCTTGACTAGTTGGCCTTCCTTTATTTTTGTCACTACCTACATCAGCAACCGGTTTCTTTTGACTCCTTGTCACCTGTTTGGGGGAATGGAGCAATTCTTGAAGAACAGGGGAATGGGGGGAATCATTGATGAGTTTCAGAGACTCACTGGACAATGGAAGACCCGATGGTCTCGACCTAGTAGGGGACTAATTTCTATTAGGGGTGGCATCCATTTTTTGGATAGGATTAGCAGGGGCTTCATCCTCTACTCTTGGAGTGACTCTAGAAGTATTTGCTTCACAACCATTTGCCTCAACTTCATGGATAGCTTCAACATCTGAGTTGGTATCAAGGTTGTTTAGAGGTAAGAAGGGATTGGGATTTGCAAATAGTGAACATACCTGAGTGGGAGCTACCTGAGTCATTGCCTGAGAGGAGATTGGTTGCTTGCCCTTGTCACCTTGGTTCTTCTTCTGGATATAGTGCATCCATTTGTCTATTCCCCTACCCATTCCTAGCCTTGGAATAAAAGATGCAAAAGAGATTAAGTTAAATCAAAGTAAATTATCTTTATTCCCTCAAGTACTATAAAATCCTCTTCATGCACTAAGAATGAAATTAGGATAGAATTTATTCCTATCACATTAGAATTTTAACAATAGCATGATAAGGAAATGAGTATTGAGGATACCCATGAAAATTTAGATAACATAAAAAAATAATTACTATGGAGGATCATCCTTGCACTTTAAAGTATCAAGGTTAGTTTCAATGATAAAATAGTTTTAGGTTATTCCTTCAACTTTAAATTATCTAGGGAAACATAAACCTATAGATGATAAGGCTCATTATGAATATTTTTAAGTAATTAAAAATATTTATGAGGATGAAAGCGTTGGTGGGAATGAAGTTACAAGAGGAGGACCATATATATATATATATATATATATATATATATATATATATATATATATATATATATATATGTATGTATGTATGTATGTATGTATGTATGTATGTATGTATGTATTAAGTTAGAGGGATATCAATAGGTAAAAACAAAAACAAATATTACAAGTCCTAGCAAGAAGTTGAACTAAGCCCACAAATAAAAAATTAAAAACAAAAATTAACAATGGCATCCTAGTACGTGTGGGATATGAATAAGACCCCTAAAAAAGAGTTATTAGGGAATTAATAAGTTGTATATACAAATATATTTTAAGACAAGAAACAAAAATGAGTAGTGAGAAATGTAAGAATGTATTCAAAATGATTTAAAAGATGGAAATTGTTTAACAATGTCTAGTATAGGATCTTCAACTAGTATTTGAACAATATGATATAAACACAAATGGGATAGGAAATATCTAGAAGAAAAAAATAAAATGTTATTAGTCTATTTTATAGGAAAGATAAAAATATCAAAGTTGGGGTAAGAAATGCATATACTCCAACTTTAGTTACTCTCGGTGAAATATATGTTAAGGACCTTTGTTTATTTATGTGAAACTCAATGATGATCCATTATTACAATCCATTGATTATTGGTTGTTAGGGAAGAAATTCAAGGCAATTCTATCTAGTTTTCAAAATAAGAGTAATACTCCTAAATAATATAAAGCAATAGAGTATTCTCCTTTATTTTCTAATTTAAATAAACTTTGGGATATTATTCCTTAATGCTTTTATAATAATAGATGCATTGGAAAAAGAAAGTTCAAGCTGAGAGGAAGTGCAAGCTGGAAGGAAGTGCGAGTTGGGAGGAAGTGTGATTTAAGAGGGAGTGTGAACTAATATTCAATCATGGTAGAAGAGGAACGAGTTCATCTAGAGTGCATAAATGCTTCAAAACCTTACCACAAATGCATGAAACATTGTTTCCAAAAAATTACTAAAGTGAAGGAATGCTAGGAAAAAGAAAAGACAAGGGTTATTACTAGCTAAGAGGGAGTACAAGACAGGAGCAAGTATGAGTCAAGAGAGAGTGCAAGCTAGGAGAAAGTACAATCAAAGAGGGAATGTAAGCCAAGAGGGAGTGCAAGCCAAGAGTGATCCCAATTAGATAGTATGGAGGGAAAGTCATATTTGAAACCCCTCATGGGAAGTTAGGATGTGCAAGTTGGAAGTATGGATGCCCAAGTTGGAGATAAGCATAAGAGCAAATACATGGCAAGTTCAATCTAGGTAGCAGATGTTACACCAAAAGTGAGTATCAAGGATGATATGATTGAGAATGTGTTGGCATTTTTGCCACATTTGATTTTGATTAAAGTATTAATGCTTATGTTGTTGCAGATCTCACTTTGATACTAGCTTTGATGCAACTTTGGAGGAAAAAGGAGAAAAAATGAGCAAAAAATAACTAAGTCTAGAAACTGCAACGATTTGCTGACATGTCATGAAATCGCGGTCAACGCAGTCAACGCAGGCAGGTTGGGCGGAACCGTCGCGATATTGCGACGTGTTCCAGAATCGCGGGTCGGTCGGCTTCAAAGACTCAAGTTAAAAACTTGCAGCGCGTCGCTAACATGTTCCAGAATCGCGACGCTGGCGGCTTCGAAGGGGCAAGTGCCGAAACTTGCAGCGATTCGCTGCATGTTCGAGCAGAAAAGAGTCTAAGTGCAAATGTTGCAGCGACGCGCTGCGTGTTTTCAAATCGTGGACTATTGGTGGAAGTCGGAGTCTTAAGCAAAAATTGCAGCGATTCGCTGCACGTTTGTTGAGAAGGCGGTTTCAAAGGCTCGAGAGTTCAAGGTTGCAGCGATTCGCTGCACTCTTAAAAGGGAACACACGAAACAAAGATCAAAGTCGTAGCATTTTCGCGACGCCGATTGTTGAAGAGAGTTTAAGGGGTAGGGATGGTAGCGATTCGCTGCAATCTTTTTGAAAAGGTCTTGTAAGACAAAGGTGTTGCATTTTCGCGATAAAAAGCAGGCGATTGGTACGGAGAGAAGAGGCAGTAGCGATATCGCTACATGTTTTAAAATCGCGGTCGCTACGGTCTAAAAGGTAGTAACATAAAAGTTGTAGCGATTCGCTGCAATTTTGATGATAAGACCAAGCAAGACAATATGCAGCGAAATCGCGCAGGGGATGAAAATTGAGGAAGAAACATGGAGACGGAAGTAATTTCATGCTGCATTGTGGGAAATTGATTAAGTGCTTCATTGTGCAACGAAATTACGACAAGGAAAATTCGAAGGCATGCAAAAAGCAAAAGGCGTCGCATTTTCGCGACCCATCCATAAGACCATACAAAGTGCCGAAAAGTGCAGCGATGCGCTGCATGTTCCGTATTTGCGGGGCAGGAAGGAAGGAATAGCCAAAGGCCGCAATGCGTAGCGATATCGCTACATGTGCCATTTTCGCGGGATTAAGCTAGCGATAGAGAAGACAAAGCTAAAGATGCAGCGAAAGTGCGACAGGGAGAATTTTCGCGGGTGTAAGTGACAAAAGCGTATGGCATCAAAATATGTCGCGATTTCGTGACCCGTCGCGTTTTCGTGACCTGCACAGTTTCTCGCCAAAAAATAGTATGAACGGCCGAGAAGGTTTTTTGAGTTTTCGATGATTAAATGCTGCCCCGAATTAAATGTTTTGTGGATTTCCAAGGTAGTCAAAGTTGAAGAAGCGCCCAGGCCATCAGAATTGAAGGTTTTATTTCTTCGAGGCTGCTATTTGCGGATTGTTTCAACGTGTCATGCACATGTTCGAAAAACAAATTTAATGAAGGTGCCCGCGATTGTCTCATTGCATTTAATTTTTGCTTCCTCGAGGCTGCGATTAAGGGGATCGTGTTCCTGATTTCCAAGATATAATTGTGGATCACAAGAAAGTTGTTTTCAAATATTAAATGCTGCAAAGAGGACGGCCCTCTATAAAAACCAATGTAATTCTCATTTACAGGGGTTGGAAAAGTTCTCTGCTAGAAACTGAAGTGCATTTGCAGGAATAAAAGACTTGACTTCTGATTTTTCAAGCAACGCTTTGGGTGATTTCCTTTCTGTCTTTGTTGCATTTCTAATCGCATTATTATTCTTTAACGGCTGTTGCGTTTAAATTCTGCATTCTGAATTTATGTACTGCCGTGAGAGTATGATTCCTGGAATGTGATTTTGGAGGGTTTCTCTGCGTACATCGTGCGAAAGTTAGATTGATAACTTTTATTGCTTGCTGTTGCTGCACTTTAAATTTCCTGTTGTTATTTTTCGATCTCATCACTTCGGCCTGTGGCCATATTTCCCATTCCTTTCTGCAACTTTTTCAATTTCTTTCCCACAACCCTTATCTTAAAACCAGATTTTAGAGTAGTGAAGGGAACCAGCCCACTCTGGAGATTGGTCTGGGAGCCATTTCTTGCTTCCAGCCTTTCAATGTTGGCCGGGTCTAGGGCGCACTTGTAAAATCCTTTCCTATGGCAGATTCGTGACCAACAATTTTTGGCACGCCCGGTGGGACAGACTTCTTCTATCTCACAAAAATCCACATTTGTTTTAACACCCGGAGGTCTCAAGATTTGATGAGCTGTCTTGGCCTCACAGCAGAGATTTGTAAGTTCATCTGGCGACTTTGCTGAGTTGAAGATCCGAATTTCTGTGGACGCCTTTTTTTTTTTTAAAAATTCAAAGAATGTTCATCTGGTGACTCTGACTTAATGGCGATGGCCGTGATTCCGCAGACCACTGCCACAAAGGCGAGGGTTTTTTCTAGATGGGATGATCCTGGCCCTCTAAATCTCCAAGTTCGGCATGAAATTCTCGAAGGTGCCCTGAAGAACTTGGAAAAATATGATGGTATCGAAGGCATGGCTCTGGCGCATGTTGAAGACATTGCTACTCTGTCCATGATCCATGTCATAGAACACGAAGATGTCATGATCTGACTTCTGGTTCAGTATTTGGAAGGAAGAGCATTACAGTGGTACAGATTGCTCAAACTTCAAAGCATCAGTTCATGGGATGATTTAGCGGGCGCACTGATCAAAAGATTTGACGAAGATCCTTTCTACAGTTCTTTGGATCTCTACCAATTTTTCATGTACATAAAGAGAGCACCTCAAGAAAGCATCACGGACTTCAATGTCCGATTCTTGATAAGTTGGAAGAGAATTCCAGAGAAGATCCGTCCATCACCCACCCAAGCCCACCTCTTTTATGTTCGAGCTTTTAATTCTGACATAGGTCTCTTTTTTCTGTAGTCAGGTGAACAACGGTTCTCGCAAATATTTGAGGAAGCAGTGCGAGCGGAACAACTTTTGATCTTATCGAGAAAGTTACCGTGGGGAGAAACTCCATTACCTTCTCCGGTGGTTGCTGCTCCTGTCTACCCTGCACAGTACTTTTCATGCCAGATCCCTTATACTGAGCAAAAACCTGAGATGCAGTCATGTGGAGTTCAAGGGATAGATCTCGTCCAAAGTCAAGGATTGGAACATGCAAGAACTTTTCCAGCAATGAACAATATGGTTGCTTGCAGTTTTTATCAAGAGATAGGCCAAGTAGAAGAACAAGTTCAAATTCCAAAACCTGAGGAGATCCCAGAATCGGATTTCTCACTTGAAGAGCCCTATGATCACATCCAGAAGTTAGAGGATCCTGTACTCAGCCCACAACCAGTAAAGTTTGCAAGGTGGTGGTGTTGGTTCCAGCCACTACATCCAGTACCTGAAGAAGTCCTCCATGTGGGTACTAGTAAGAAGGATAATCTGCCGCATTGCATCCTATTCGCACCATGGAGAACTTCAGGAAGGAGCCAGCCCAATTTCAAGGACCGACTTAAGTATGATCAGATCTGGTCGGGACATTGCAGATTTATCGGATAACATTATGAGATTGGATGTCTGGTGGCGACATGCCAATCATGTCGTGAACTATTGTATATAGTATTTTGAAAAAACAAAAAAAAATAGAAAAAAAAAAAAAAAAAAAAAAAAAAGCGGTATTGTTTTTATTACTGTTCATCTCAGCTCTTTTGTTGCTTGCGAGCCGTAGATGCTTGTTTTTCCTTTGTTTTTCTCCTCCCAACAGTTTGGTGGCTTTCTAACACTTTCTTCTTTTCCCTTCCCTTTGTCTTTCCTTTCCCTTCTTCATCTTCCTTCTTTTACTTCTTTTTCTTCTGCATTCAAACAAAAATAAGCCACGACTGTTGTTTCTTTTCCCTTTTTCTGTGTTTCCCCGTCCCTTCTTATCCCTTTCCTCTAAGTTCAGTATTTTATGCATTTATTTCGCAGTCTAGTTCATTTCATTTCACAGCTTTCCTAGTTCCATTCCCACTCCATAACTTCGTTCATTTTCATTTCATTCCATTGCAGTCACCGCTTGCGCAATCACAAGAGCTCACTCCATCATCGCGTTCCATTAGTTGTTTCATAATCAGTTATATGCAGGTTTTTTTCCAGTTTCAATTTTTCAGCAGAACATGTATTGCAGCAGCCAGCTTCCTGTTCTAATATGACTCTGTGCCCAATGGACTAAGGCCTGGATTCTTGCATACAGCGAGCTGTATACCCCGCGAGCCGCCAAGAATGTTGGCATTTTTGCCACATTTGATTTTGATTAAAGTATTAATGCTTATGTTGTTGCAGATCTCACTTTGATACTAGCTTTGATGCAGCTTTGGAGGAAAAAGGAGAAAAAATGAGCAAAAAATAACTAAGTCTAGAAACTGCAGCGATTCGCTGACATGTCAAGAAATCACGGTCAATGCAGTCAATGCAGGCAGGTTGGGCGGAACCGTCACGATATCGCGACGTGTTCCAGAATCGCGGGTCGGTCGGCTTCAAAGACTCAAGTTAAAAACTTGCAGCGCGTCGCTAACATGTTCCAGAATCGCGACGCTGGCGGCTTCGAAGGGGCAAGTGCCGAAACTTGCAGCGATTCGCTGCATGTTCGAGCAGAAAAGAGTCTAAGTGCAAATTTTGCAGCGACGCGCTGCGTGTTTTCAAATCACGGACTATTGGTGGAAGTCGGAGTCTTAAGCAAAAATTGCAGCGATTTGCTGCACGTTTGTTGAGAAGGCGGTTTCAAAGGCTCGAGAGTTCAAGGTTGCAGCGATTCGCTGCACTCTTAAAAGGGAACACACGAAACAAAGATCAAAGTCGTAGCATTTTTGCGACGCCGATTGTTGAAGAGAGTTTAAGGGGTAGGGATGGTAGCGATTCGCTGCAATCTTTTTGAAAAGGTCTTGTAAGACAAAGGTGTTGCATTTTCGCGATAAAAAGCAGGCGATTGGTACGGAGAGAAGAGGCAGTAGCGATATCGCTACATGTTTTAAAATCACGGTCGCTACGATCTAAAAGGCAGTAACATAAAAGTTGTAGCGATTTGCTGCAATTTTGATGATAAGACCAACAAGACAATATGCAACGAAATCACGCAGGGGATGAAAATTGAGGAAGAAACAAGGAGACGGAAGTAATTTCATGCTGCATTGTGGGAAATTGATTAAGTGCTTCATTGTGCAGTGAAATTACGACAAGGAAAAGTTGAAGGCATGCAAAAAGCAAAAGGCGTCGCATTTTCGCGACCCATCCATAAGACCGTACAAAGTGCCGAAAAGTGCAGCGATGCGCTGCATGTTCCATTTTTGCGGGGCAGGAAGGAAGGAATAGCCAAAGGCCGCAATGCGTAGCGATATCGCTACATGTGCCATTTTCGCGGGATTAAGCTAGCGATAGAGAAGACAAAGCCGAAGATGCAGCGAAAGTGCGACAGGGAGCATTTTCGCGGGTGTAAGTGACAAAAGCGTACGACATCAAAATATGTCATGATTTCGTGACCCGTCGCGTTTTCACGACCTGCACAGTTTCCCGCCAAAAAATAGTATGAACGGCCGAGAAGGTTTTTTGAGTTTTCGATGATTAAATGCTGCCCCGAATTAAATGTTTTGTGGATTTCCAAGGTAGTCAAAGTTGAAGAAGCGCCCAGGCCATCAGAATTGAAGGTTTTATTTCTTCGAGGCTGCTGTTCATGGATTGTTTCAACGTGTCATGCACATGTTCGAAAAACGAATTTAATGAAGGTGCCCGCGATTGTCTCATTGCATTTAATTTTTGCTTCCTCGAGGCCGCGATTAAGGGGATCGTGTTCCTGATTTCCAAGATATAATTGTGGATCACAAGAAAGTTGTTTTCAAATATTAAATGCTGCAAAGAGGACGGCCCTCTATAAAAACCAATGTAATTCTCATTTACAGGGGTTGGAAAAGTTCTCTGCTAGAAACTGAAGTGCATTTGCAGGAATAAAAGACTTGACTTCTAATTTTTCAAGCAACGCTTTGGGTGATTTCCTTTCTGTCTTTGTTGCATTTCTAATCGCATTATTATTCTTTAACGGCTGTTGTGTTTAAATTCTGCATTCTGAATTTATGTACTGTCGTGAGAGTATGATTCCTGGAATGTGATTTTGGAGGGTTTCTCTGCGTACATCATGCGAAAGTTAGATTGATAACTTTTATTGCTTGCTGTTGCTGCACTTTAAATTTCCTGCTATTATTTTCCGATCTCATCACTTCGGCCTGTGGCCATATTTCCCATTCCTTTCTACAAATTTTTCAATTTCTTTCCCGCAACCCTTATCTTAAAACCAGATTTTAGAGTAGTGAAGGGAACCAGCCCACTCTGGAGATTGGTCTGGGAGCCATTTCTTGCTTCCAGCCTTTCAATGTTGGCCGGGTCTAGGGCGCACTTGTAAAATCCTTTCCTGTGGCAGATTCGTGACCAATAGAATGATATAATAATTCTTAAAAGTAGAGGGTTATTATGCAAGTTTGATAAATCATGGCTAGGGTTTTTGGAGATTCAAAATTGGATCAAGTGGAAGTGGGGATTAAATTCAAATTACTCAATAAATTTTCTTCCTAAATTTTTTTTCCTCATCATATTTTCTAGTTCAAAACTTAAGGATAAAATAATAGTTGCTACCCCATGGTTTATGGGAAAATATACACTTTATTTGAACCATAAAATGATTTTTTTTTTTTGTTGACATAGAAACTACTAATATGATTCTAGTATGGGTTAGGCTTTTTAGACTTTCATATTAGCTTATAAATAAGGATTTTTTGAACAATATTGGAAATACCCTAAGGGAATTCATAAAGTAAGGACTAAATACTAAGGAGCAAAATCATGCTATATATTGTAGACACCAAAACAACACCAATCCAATTACGTGACTGCAAACACTGATCGCATTGACATACACTACCTTGATTCGCCATGAAAGCATGCATTTAAAGAGACCCGTGACCTTTCCGCCTTCGGGCCCTTTTCATTTGTTTTATGGCACGATATCGCGACCATTTCGCCTTTGCACCAGGGTTTTGTTTGTTTGTCGTGATATCACGACGTCGCAATATCGTGACGTCACGATATTGCGACAACCTTTCGCCTTGCGCTAGGGTTTTGTTTGTTTGTCATGATATCACGACAACCTTTCACCTTGCGCCATAGTTTTGTTTGTTTGTCACGATATCGCGATGTCGCGATATCGCAACAACCATTCCGCATTTGCGCCAGGGTTTTGTTTGTTTGTCACGATATCATGACGTCACGATATCGCGATAACATTCCGCATTGCACCAGGGTTTTTTTTGTTTGTCACGATATCACGACAACCTTCCACCTTGTGCCATAGTTTTGTTTGTTTGTCGTGATATCGCGACAACCTTTCGCCTTGCACGAGGGTTTTGTTTTTTTGTCGCGATATCGCAACAACCTTCTGCCTTGCGCCATAGTTTTTTTTGTTTGTTGCGATATCGTGACAACCTTCCACCTTTGCGCCCTGGCTTATTATTGGTATCGTGATATCGCGACGTCGTGATATTACGACGTCATGATATCGCGACAAACTCCTGCCTTTACACCTGGCTTGACATTAAACAACGAAAGTGGACATTAAAAAAATAAAGGTGGACATTAAATAACGAAAGTGGACACTAAACAAATAAAGGTGGACATTAAACAACGAAAGTGGACATTAAACAAATAAATGTGGACATTAAACAATTGGTAGTGGAAGTCAGTCAATTACGGCTCCCTGCTTCGCATGTGCACAAGTGGACAACCAGTGAACTATCACACAAACAAGCATGGGCAGGCCAGACAGGAAGAATTTCCCCCATCACGCACTAGCATGAACACCAACTGGCATCCCTGCATGCCCATAACAACTGCACCCTGGGAATTTTATAAATTGCAGAGTTCTCTCACCAAAAAGGGGGGAAAAAGAGGGAAGAAATGTTTGGAGCAGCGAAGCCCTACCCGTTTATCGCCAGATGCTCTACCTTCGATTCACTTCTATCGCATCCATGATCTCTTCTGCAAGGGAGGTCATTGGGTGTTTATGGAGAACGTGAATCCGGATCCATGGATCTATCAATTTGCCGACAAATCTTACCGTTCTGTTTTTATTTCTTTTGCATAATGACTTCGGGATTTTGATTGCAAGCATATCAACATGCAGGTTTTATTTCATTTCACTCTCACAAATGCTTCATTTTAACACAGGTGCTACTAACTCTTTCTTTGTTGTTTCTTTGAACGTAGGAGAAGAGGCAAGGATCATGGAATCTTCAACACAAGCGGCGACAACACTTTGGCCCACCCGTTTTACATGTGGGCACACGGAAGGAGAACTACTAAAGACGATTGTAACTAAAACATGCTAACGCTCCTAGCCTCGGGAAGGGGAGGAGATGGATTGTAACCGAATTTGGAATCATATTAATAAAAAGGGTTGTGCTCCTGCTTTCCCCTTTTATGTTTGGTGTTGATTCGATTACATTCGTTGTATTTCATGCATCCAGTTAGCTTTGTTTGTATTGCATCTTAGTATTGTTTTTATTTCGGAATATCATGTTTTCAATGGTGATCACGGTGGGACCCTATCCCCTGCATTTTTGAGATCAAGAAACTGATCAAAATTTATGTTTTTGTGCTTGCAGGTACCAGGCCGAGAATCAAAAACAGCCGATTTGGGCGAAAAAAAGAGAGGTACCAGGCCGAGAATCAGAAACAGTCAATTTGGGCGAAAAAGACAGCCGATTTGGGTGGAAAAGAGGTAACGGTTTCTAACTGTCCCTATCATTTTCTACTGTGATATTTCTATTTTCTGTCATGTTTGCCTTCTTAGGGAAAGAGGTTGCTGCCTGTTTCATTTTTAAATAAAAAGAACCACACACACTTCACGTGGTAAAATTAAACCAAGGAGCTGGTCGTAAAACCCCAGCCCTTGATCAAGATCAACGGTGGATTTCATCACCACATTGGCTTGATTTTGCATCCACTACCTCGATCGCGACTGTTGCTAGACGTAAATCCTGATGAAAGCTGACCAAGTGTTGCTAGGGTGATTCCTAGCGCATGAGGATAAGTCTTCTATGGTAGGTGTCATAAACAGAGCGATTCCCCTTCTGTACCGCCTATGCACCATGTATCATCTGCTCTCATGTACCTATAGTCTCCATCTCGTAAGGGTAGGTATATAGAGAGGTTGGTATATCGGCCTGGCAATGGTATATCGAAGGGGCGACCATTTATGGGAGTCATAAGAGCCTTCATCTTGCATTTAAATGTGTCACAAAACTTACAAAAATAAAAAAAAAAACAAAACACATGAAACTAGATTTAGGGCACACTTTTAAGCTTTAAAAGAGATAATCATTGCTTGCATGTGTGTGATCTTTTCTATTTTATGTAACAAAAAAAAAATACAAAAAATGCAACACAAAAAAAACACAGCAATAAACATTGCCAGACAAGAGTGCTCCTACACTTAACCTCTTGGCATAGCAAAACTGATGTTGGGGTTTACATTGTCACTATCCTACTCCCTAAGAAGGCTACCATAGCTGGACCGCTCCACGGGAGGTCGGATTTTTGCCAATTTTAATCCCAAATGGCATCCCAAAATGGGTCAAAACCCACTCAAAAACAACAAATAAATGCAACACAAAAATAAAAGAAATAAAATTGTCGGACATCAGTACTCTTGCACTTAACCTCTTGGCATAGAAAATCAATGTCGGGGCACAAATGGTCGCTATTCTACTCCCTAAGAAGGCTACCATAGCTGGACCGCTCCACGGGACGACAAATTGTTGACACTTTCAGCCCATTATGGCATCACCAAAAGGGTTTTTACCCACCAAAAATAGGTCCAAAAGTCAAAAAACTGCTTGCACATTCAACGGAAAAACATCTAAAGACACCCTCACCTAAGTCATCTTGGGTCAAGCGACTCGTCGCTTTTCTCATGGCAGTCATTCCCTCATCGATTCGTCGCTTGAGGGGGTAGTCACACTTAGTCACCAATCAACAGACACACACCCAATCAAGGCAATGGCATGCATTCAAAGAATCATTGACAAATACAATCACACTCCTACTTGGGGCAGTAAACAAGCAACAATCACAAATCGATCAAACGTGATCAAATGCTTAGCATTCCCGAAGCATGAACTCAAGGTTCCCCTATGGATAAAAGGTTGCACCCTTTGCCTATTCATGACTGATCAATGTCTAAGTTCAAGTCACACCTCACCAAAATAGGTTAATACTTGAAATCAAATTCCTTAGCTCGTCAAAAGCAAGGATTCAAGAATGCATCCCCTTTCCATGCTTGGGACATCACAAGTTGGTTAGGTTATTAAGAAACCCTAATCACTAGTGCTTTGGTTATCTATTTTTGCTCAGCACTACATCACCCACAATGCTTCCCAAAAAGGGGCATCTGTAGACACCAAAATAGCACCAATCCGATTACATGACTGCAAACACTGATCTCATTGACATACACTGCCTTGATCCGCCATGAAAGCATGCATTTAAAGAGACCTGCGACCTTTTCATCTTCGAGCCCTTTTCATTTGTTTTATGACGCGATATCGTGACCATTTCGCCTTTGCGCCATGGTTTTGTTTGTTTGTCGCGATATCGCGACGTCGTGATATCGTGACAACCTTCCGCCTTGCACTAGGGTTTTGTTTGTTTGTTGCGATATCGCGACGTCGTGATATCGCGACAACCTTCTACCTTGTGCCATAGTTTTGTTTGTTTGTCACGATATCGTGACATCGCGATATCGCAACGTCGTGATATCGTGACAACCATTCTCGCCTTTGCACCAGGGTTTTGTTTGTTTGTCACGATATCACGACGTCGCGATATCGTGACAACCTTTCGCCTTGTGCCAGGGTTTTGTTTGTTTATCGCGATATCGCGACGTCGCAATATCACGACTTCATGATATCGCGACAACATTCCGCCTTGCATGATAGTTTTGTTTGTTTGTCACGATATCGCAATGTCGCGATATCGCGACAACCTTCTGCCTTGCGCCAAGGTTTTGTTTGTTTGTCACGATATCATGACATCACGATATCGTGACAACCTTCCACCTTGCACCATAGTTTTGTTTGTTTGTTGCGATATCACGACGTCACGATATCGTGACAACCTTCCACCTTTGCGCCCTGGCTTCTTCTTGGTGTCACGATATCGCGACGTCGCGATATCATGACAAACTCCTACCTTTGCGCCTGGCTTGACATTAAACAACGAAAGTGGACATTAAACAAATAAAGGTGGACATTAAACAACAAAAGTGGACATTAAACAAATAAAGGTGGACATTAAACAACGAAAGTGGACATTAAACAAATAAAGGTGGACATTAAACAATTGGTAGTGGAAGTCAGTCAATTACGGCTCCCTGCCTCGCATGTGTGCGAGTGGATGACCAGCGAACTGTCATACAGACAAGCATGGGCAAGCCAGACAGGAAGAATTTCCCCCATCATGCACTAGCATGAACACCAACTGGCATTCCTGCATGCCCATAACAACTGCACCCTGGGAATTCTATAAATTGCAGAGTTCTCTCACCAAAAATGGGGGAAAAAGAGGGAAGAAATGTTTGGAGCAGCAAAGCCCTGCCCGTTTATCACCAGACGCTCTGCCTTCGATTCACTTCTACCACATCCGTGATCTCTTCTGCAAGGGAGGTCATTGGGTGTTTATGGAGAACGTGAATCCGGATCCATGGATCTATCAATTTGCCGACAAAGCTTACCATTCTATTTTTATTTCTTTTGCATAATGACTTTGGGATTTTGATTGCAAGCATATCAACATGCAGGTTTTATTTCATTTCACTCTCATGAATGCTTCATTTTAACACAGGTGCTACTAACTCTTTCTTTGTTGTTTCTTTGAATGCAGGAGAAGCGGCAAGGATCGAGGACTCTTCAACACAAGCGGCGGCAACACTTTGGCCCGCCCGTTTTACATGTGGGCACACGGAAGGAGAACTACTAAAGACAATTGTAACTAAAACATGCTAATGATCCTAGCCTCGAGAAGGGGAGGAGATGGATTGTAACCGAATCTAGAATCATATTAATAAAAAGGGATGTGCTCCTGCTTTGCCCTTTTACGTTTGGTGTTGATTCGATTACATTCGCTATATTTCATGCATCCAGTTAGCTTTGTTTGTATTGCATCTTAGTATTTTTTTTCTTTAGAAATCTCGTGTTTTCATATATACTCAAACATATGTTGCTATGGATATTTCAAAACCTTTTCCGCAATCCATTAAGATTAAATCTAAATCAAGAGAATTGAATCAACCCATAGATTATGAAAATATCGCATTTCGTTGCCACAATTTTTATGATATTAGACACATGGAAAGAGTTTGCAAAGTGAAATATATGAAGAAAGAGATAAATATTTATATCCATGAGATAAAATTCAAGAAAAAGCAAGAAAATCGTACATTTAAAAAAACCTAGATCAAATCAAGGATATTCCAATTTGAAAGAAGAGGAAAATAAATCCTATCTATAGTATCATTTGACAAGTTTAATAGGAATTAAAGGTGCAAAAGAATATGTGGAGAGAAATCCTAAAACAAAGACAACAAAAAAAGGTCAATTTTATTCTAGGTAAATCATCTTCATTTTCCTCAAGTAGTAAAGTGAAAGGGGTGAAGATGTTATCCCTTGCACTTTAAGGTTTCAAGAGTAGCATAGTAAAGAAATGAGGATGGAGGAAACCCATAACAATTAGTTTTTTAGGATAGAATAAAAAATAATTGCTACAGAAGAGTATCCTTTCACTTTAGGGTCTCTAGGGTAACATAAAGAAGATTGTGCTTTTGAGGTTATTCCTTGCATTTCAGATACTTCATAACAAGATAAACCTAAATATGATAAGTCTTACTATGAGCAATGTGATAAGATTGAAGAGATTGATGAAGATGAAAGTATTGTTGGGAATGAAAAAAGAGAGGAAAACCAAAGAAGCAAAAACAAAGAGAAAAATAAACCCAAATGGATATTGATATGGGAAAACAAAACCAAATATCACATGTGCTAACAAGAAGTAGGGTTGCACCCAAAAATAAAAACAAAAATTAATAATGCAAATAATATCTTGGAATATTAGGGGAAGGAAAAAGAACTTCAAAAAAAAGTATTAACAAATTGTGAGGATGTTATAGACAAGATATTTATAGATATAGAAGACAAGAAACAAAAATTTTAGTCATTTGCAGTGTTGAATTTCATCTCGATAAAATTCAATTTTCAAAAGGTATTTTATATAAAAAGAGTTGATTGTGAAAATTTAGTAGTCCGAGGAAGATAGGGAATATCTTTAAATAAAAAGGCAAATGAAGAATATCTTCAATAGAAAGATAAATTTGGATATGATTTAATTAACTTGTTAAAAATGTATTACCAAGATAGACAAAATGTTTATTATTTAATAAATGGTTGCAAATAGAATATACAATATCGTCAAATATTTTATAGTAAACTTAAATCATAAATACATTTTATTAATTAAATTCTAATTTATTATTAATATTTATTTATATTTAAGTTCTTTTAATTAAAATAGCTTTATGATGGAGATTAATTAAATTCTAATTTATTATTAATATTTATTTATATTTAAGTTTTTTAACTAAAATAGCTTTATGATGGAGATGGTAGATGAAGACTCTAAAACATTAAAATAATGTGAAGGCTAAATCCTTATTTATTAAAATAAATACGAGTGTTGATCAATCAAATCCTAATCCAACAACATCTCAACCACATGCAAAGAAATGTAATGACTTGTCTAAACATAATGTTATTTTGTTTTTTTTACGTGGGATACCATTTGAGGACGAATTTCTCAAATGGGTCACGGGGTTTGGTAAAATACTAGAGGTTGAATAGTTGATGCTATTCGATGGTTGGGAAGGGGGTACATAGCAGTCTTCTTTGTGAATTCTGAACATGCCAAAAAAGACCTCCAATATGGAACTTGGGTTATCTACGGGTAAACTTGTTATCTGCAAGGTTGGTCTTTGGATTTTCATCCAGAGTGTCCCTCTAGGAAAAATACCCTTTGTGGATAGAGTTGCCCTTTTTATCTCTGACATGTCACCAATTTCTCAATAAAATTGTTGTTGTTCTTGGTAAGATTTTGTGGTCTCACCGAATGTCAAAAAAACTATCTAATTATAGAGTGCACCCTCATATTTATGTAGAAATGGAAATATCCAAACTGTTTCCCCCCTCCCTAGAACTCAATGGGCCAGGTTTCCAACTAAGTCAACTTATTTTCTATATAAACATACGTAATGTGTGTTTTACTGTAGAGAAGTTCGGTATTTGATAAAAAATTATCCAAAAAAATAGCTAAAAAGGAACAAATGGAAGCAACTGCTAAAAAAATTGCAAAAAAACCCAACTAATGGCCCTCATTTGGAAGTTGTCAATAAAAATTTAACCAAGAAACTCCCTATCAATGACCCTCAACACTCCCTTGTTCCTGAACAAACTTAAACTTCTCAGGTTGTTCCTCCCAAGAACCCTCTTGCCTCTTCCATGGCTCAAACTAAGTACTCAAATACTCCTATTAATCCTTAAGCCCCACTAATTTCAACCACGAGTCTTGAGTTAGCTCTCATTCCTTCACCACAACTCTTGAAATATAGTCTTATGACACATGGGTGGAGAGTGGTAGGCAAGCGATAATGTTCATCAACCCCCCCAAGATCACTCCATCCATTCAAAGGAAAAAACCCTCTGTCAAAGATCTTACTAGATCCTTCTCTCAAGTATCTCAAAATAAGGTTCATGCTCAACAAACTCATCTAGACAACACACAATTGTTGCCAATCAGTGAAAATATTTTCTAGGCTCTAAATCATGAGGTCGAGAAGTCTCTAAATCACCCCTCATGAATTTAAATCTTCTATCATAGAATGTTAGGGGTCTCTCCCTCCCTTATCGTAAGTTTCAAGTTCAAAAATTTGTTGTTGAAAATCATATTTCTGCTATTTTCCTTCAATAATTGAAATTCATTGGTCACACTCTCACCCATTGTATGGACATCATTGGTGGTGGATATGCATTTGCATTTACTACTTATCATGTTAATGGTAAAGGAGGTGTTTCCCTTTCCATAGTCAAGTCTCTTTGTTATGCTATTCTAGACCATGGTGAAGACCCTGTGCATCGTTGTGTATGGGTTATATTAGCTCTTAACTCTCAAGTTATTGGATTTTATTCTATCTATGCCCCTAATGACACTCCTAGTCATATAAACCTTTGGAAATGGTAGTTGTTTCCCTCCCTCCTATAGAATGGATCTTTGGAGGTGAATTTAATATGATTGAGAATCCTAGTGATAAAAGTTGAACTAGTAATAGACCCCTTTCTAATGTTGAATTTGGTAGTTGGTTGTTTTGTCATAATCATTTAGGTATGCATGACCCTATATTTTTTAAATACTCCTCTTATAGAGATAATTGGTTTACGTGGTCCAACTATCTTCAAGGTTCTGCTAGAAAGTTTGTTCATCTAGATAGATTTTATTTTAGTAACTATTTCATGGATAAATTCTCTATCCATGAGCAAGTTCGCATCCTATCTCACACTAATTTTTATGATCACCTTCCTATCTTGTCTTCTATCCAAAATTTCTCAATCTCTCTTAATTCCATGATACTTATTTTCAAATTAAATGTGTCCCACCTTGAAAATCCTGCTTGTTGTTACCTTTTAGAGCATGTCTGGAATAGATTTCCTAGACCAACTAGTAATACTGGTTGGATCAAATGGTTTGAAATGGTGATTTCTAATACTATTTCATCCCTTAGATGGTATGGGTGCTCTGTTTCCAGGAAGAAGAATATTCAAGAGAGTTGCTTTCATAAGGATTGAAAGCATGAGATTCCGAAAGAAACACAGTATTGAGATGCACTATAAACAAAAACTAACTCGATGCATAAAATAGGAAGAACGTAATCAAATCGAGACAAAATATAAAGAGAAAGCAGGAGCACAACCCTTTTATATTAATTCCAAACTCGGTTACAATCCATCTCCTCCCCTTTTAGGGGCTAGGAGTGTTAGCAATGTTTTGGTTACAATCGTGATCAATACTCCTTTCGCATGCCCACATTTGAAACGGGCGGGCCAAAGTGTTGCCATCACTTATGATGATGAATCCTTGCTTGCTGTTGTTTATCCTGCATTCAGAGACACAATGACATTGTTAGTAGCACCTGTTGCAAGGAAGAACTTGTTTTCTAAGAAAAATGATAAAAGATACACGTAAATTATTAGCTAAATTGGTGAGTAAAATGATTTTAAACGACCTGCACATTTGACAGAAAATAAAAAACTTTACCAGAGGGCCGCTGTCATTAAAATAGTCGGTTGATTTGCACTTGACTGTAATTCTTCCATCGGCAAGACGAATTCAACTGTTATTCGTTCGACTGTTTAACGCGAATTTGACTATGTTGAGACGTCGAATCGATGTGGTTATATGCAGGTTAGTGAGACAACAAAAATGATAAAAGCATGAAAATATTTGATAAATGTCTTCTGAAATCCAGATAAACACGCAATGACAGAACGTATTAAAACAAAACTAGCAAAAATGTGTGAGGTGCCCAAGCGGGCCGCCCCCGTTAAAACTTGACTTTGACGCCAATCCACTAGGGATGGGCTCAAAATCTCAGAGAATGTGGTGTCATCGAATTGATGGATCAAATGTGGTAAAATTTTGGGATGAGGTCCAGATCCACACTTCTAACAGCCACCCAATAACCTCTCTTGCGAAAGAGATTACGAGTGTAGAAGAGATGAATCGAAAAGGAGTGCAATCGGGTGTTCAATTTGGCAGCACTTCGTTGCTTGTAAATGTCTACCAACTTGTTTTTTTTTGGGTGGGAAAGTCCACCATTTTATAGACCCATGGGGTCTCTTTGGAAGGGCACGCAGGGATGCCACGTGGTGGCCATGCCTTCCCAAGAGGGAGGAGACTCCTCCTTGACTTGGGCTTACATGACTGCCCTTGTGACAGTCCGCTAACTGCCAATCTGCCCACCTACGTGCGCATGCACAGCAGGCGGCAATAACTGACTGTCTTCAGCTGCCACTCGTTTAATGTTTGCTTTAATGGTTTAATGTTTGCTTTATGAAAGCATGAGATTCTGAAAGCTTTAGAAAGGAAAAACTACTTCGATGCATTCAAATCAAAATAACGCTTAAGTCCTAAAACATGAAGTGCATTAAACGAAAGAGGCAAATCGATTGAAACCAGTTACAAGAATTTAGAGAAGTCACAGCCCTTTTATTAAACTCTTTAACCACGGTTACAAAATTGCCTCCTCCCTTTTTAGGGGCTAGGAGCGTTAAATGGATTTGGTTACAATCTTGATCATTGATCCCTCTTTCGCATGCCCACATTTGAAATGGGCGGGCCAGAATGTTGCCGCCGCTTATGCCAATGAATCCTCACTTCTTGTTGCTCCTCCTGCAATCAAAGAAACAAACAAGGCGTTAGTAGCACCTATGACAAAAAGGAAAGTTCGTTCTGTGAAATCGCCAAAAGATGCATGCAAAAGATTGTCAAATACAGTGAATAAAATGGATCTAAGTCACCTACAAATTTGACAGAGGTCAGAAGACATTACCAGAGGGCCACTGCCATTGAAACAGTCGGCCAATCTACCTTCACCTAGAATTCGTCCCTGGGTAGGACGAATTTCGACTGCTATTCGTCCCTGGGTGGGACGAATTCTACTGTGTTGGAAAAGCCGAAGTGATACTGCTCCAATGTCGACTCTCGAGACCTCCAAAACACCTACAAACAGAGGGGTTAGGTAATTGGGGCCATTTTGGGATGACCCAGATGGTCGGATTCTCCCAATTTGGCCTCCATCCTCGGGAATTCGATATCGCCACCTGCAAGTTAGTAGGACAACAAAGCGACAAAAGGCATGATAAAATCTGATCAAAATGTTATGGAATTGAAGCTATGAGTTAACTAAACAGAATAACATAAAATGCAACATGAACAAATAATCTAGAATGCTTTAGAATAAAACTTAGAAAATGCGGGGGTGCCCAAGTGGGCCTCCCACCGTTGGCACTTGATTTCGGTGCCAATCCACTAGGGATGGGCCCAAAACCTCTTAGGATTGTGGTGTCGGCAAATTGGTGGTGTAAGGTGGTCAAATGTTGGATTTGGGTTGGATCCACGCTTCCAAAAGCCACCCAATAACCTCCCTTGTGAAAGAGATTAGTGGATGTGAGAAGGTGAATCAAAAAGATGCAAATGGGTGTTCAATTGGACAGCACTTCGTTGCTTGAAATCGCCTCCAATCTCTCCTCTTTTGGGTGGGAAAGTCCACCATTTTATAGACCCATGGGGTCTCTTTGGAGGGGCATGCAGGGATGCCATGTGGCGGCCATGCCTTCCCAAGAGGGAGGAGACTCCTCCCTGACTTGGGCTTCCATGACTGCCCTTGTGACAGTCCACTAACTGCCAACCTACCCACCTACACGCGCATGCATGGCAGGAGGCAATAATTGATTGTCCTTGGCTGCCACTTGGCGGCATTTTTCTTTTTGCCCGTTAAACCTGGAATTCGTCCCGACCAGAGACGATTTCAGAATTCGTCCCCGGGTGAGACGAATCCCGGTTAGTATTCGTCCCTAGGTGAGATGAATACTTGGACAAAGTGCCTAAATGTGCCAAATTGCTTCTTGACCTTACAAAATTGCTATGAAAGTGGTTAGGACCACTGTTTGACCTCTGAGGGCTGCCCTGGGGGCTGTGTTTGTCAAAGCGATCAGTGTTTGTAGTCACATAATCGGATTGGTGCTGTTTTGGTGTCTACAGATGCCCCTTTTTGGGATGCGCTGTGCATGGCGCAGTGTCGAGCAAAAATAGATAGCCAAAGCACTAATGATTAGGGTTTCTTGGTAACCTAATCAACTTTTGATGCCCCAAGCATGGAAAGGGCATGCATTCTTGAATCCTTGCTTCTGACGAGCTAAGGAATTTGATTTCAAGTATTAACCTATTTTGGTGAGGTGTGACTTGAGCTTGGACATTGATCGGTCATGATTAGGCAAAGGGCGCAACCTTTTGTCCATGGGGGAACCTTGTGTTCATGATTCACGAATGCCAAGTGTTTGATCAATTTGATTTTTATTGCTTGTTTACTACCCCAAGCAGGAGCGTAATTGTCTTTGTCAATGATTCTTTGAATGCATGTCATTTTCCTTAATTGGGTGTGTGCTTGTTGATTGGTGACTAAGTGTGACTACCCCCTCAAGCGACGAATCGATGAGGGAATGACCTTCGTGAGAAAAGCGACGAGTCGCTTGACCCAAGATGACTTGTGCAAGGGTGCCTTTAGATGGTTTATCGTTAAGCATGTGCAATTTTTCCAACATTTGGACCTATTTTTGGTGGGTGTTAACCCTTTTGGTGATGCCATAATGGGGTGAAATTGTCAAAAATCCGTCTTCCCGTGGAGCGGTCCGGCTATGGTAGCCTTCTTGGGGAAGTAGGAGAGTGACAATTTGAGCCCCGACATCGATTTTCTATGCCAAGAGGTTAAGTGCAAGAGCACTTGTGTCCGGCAATGCTTATTGCTATGTTTTTGTTTGTGTTGCATTTTTTTGTTGTTTTGTTGTTTTGATTTTCTTTGATCTTATGCATGATGGTTGATGAATATGGATGTATGCATGTTGATTTATTTTGATGGATGCATATGCTATGATGAATGCAAATGTTTTTGATTTATATGTGATATGCAGAGATGAAATGGATGAATGGGATTTGTGATGTTTGGCTATGGCACCATAGACTGTTTAGAACTCCGTTATTTTGTTTTTAGGCGATTGTTGTGATGCATGAATTTGTATGTATACATGTGGTTTTTCTCTTTTTTGTATTTTTTGATGGTATTGTAAGGATGAAAAGTAGTGCAGTTGGTTTAGAAATGTAGCTAAGGTTTTCTGAGACTCAGACGGTTTTAACTCACTAGCCACGACTGTACTTTATCTTACAAGACTTTTGAACAAGGTATGAATCGGACTTGTTTTTGACCAAGCTATTTCACATCCCTGTGTGTGCAATTGAGTTCATTTATGTGGTATTTGTCGGGATACCGCCGAGTGCCGGATGGGCTTTCAACGAACCTGTATTGAGGATCACCTAATTAGCTCCACTAACTCCTTTGTTGTATTTAGTTAGATTAATCTGTGGTGTTATCCAGGATACCATAAGCTAGCTCATCCTTATGCAAACATTGGTCTGCACACACGCAAAGCGAATGTGACGGACATATCGTCATGCGGGTAGGATACCACCATTGCCAGATAGGCTGTCAACCAAACTGTAATGAGGATCACCTAGATGGTTTTCGAATGCGAGAATTCCGAGGATTCAAGTTCAGGATATTTGTTGGCTGAATGATTTGGAAAGTTGCTCGTCTATATAGTGATGAAAATCACTGTTTATTTTCTATTAGATTCTTTTTGAGCAGGATTTTGAATAGTGGTGATAACCATTGTTATTTGATTTTGTATTTTGAGTATTGTGAGTTTGGGCTTTGATCCTCGTGGCCTTGGGGATGACTACCCATCCTTTGTAGGGACGTGTAGTACGAATCCTTACGACGTTGGGAACCAAGGGGTGATGGAGATTATGGAGTAAGGGCATTGATCTTTTAGGCCTTGGGGATGACTACCCATCCTGGTTAGGGGCGGATAGTACGAATCCTTACAACTTGGAGACCAAAGGTGAATGGAAAGTGTTAGGATGATGATTTGTTGGAATTTTGTTTGTGAATGGTGTTGATCCTTTTAGGTCTTGGGGATGACTACCCATCCTTGGCAGGGACGTGTAGTACAAATCCTTACAACTTTGGGAACCAACTATGATTGGGATTTGGTAGTGGTGAAAACCACTGTATATGGAGGTGAATGGATAGGAAAGAGCTTGTCCTTTTGTCAATTCTCAGCATTCTGGAACCATTCGCACGGGGGGATGAGCAAGATAACCATTTCGCTTATGGTGACCTGGATTACTGTGCAGGTTTCATCTTTCGTTCACACAACTTGGGAATTTTTTTATGTGTTTTAATTTGTGTTGGGATGTTACGTAACAAGGTGTATTTCAAGTGTACTCTACCTTCGTAAAATCTGTTTGACTTGATACATTACATGGCTAAAAAGCAAAATGATGACTGAATCACGAAAACTCTTGATACATTAAAAGACCACTGACTCTAGTGTGGTAAAAGGCAATGCCTGGTGTTTTTGTTGTTCTTGTAAAATGGAACAGTGGGGAACAAGATGGACTAGCAGAGCAATTACAACCTATGGTGCCTTTGACCTGTACGACCACAAATATGCAATGTATGGATGCAATGCTTGATGCAGCTACATATTTTTGTATTTTTGATGGATTGATTTTTGTGAATATGAAGATGAAGTGCGAGAAGAACTCTCTATTGATGAATTTGAGTATGCCTAGAGATGAGATGCAAATTTTTGTTGTTTTTTGATGATTTTTGTTGTTTTTGATGATTTTTGTTGTTTTTTGAATTTTCTTGATTTTTGACCAAGCGATTGTGGAAATCCTTGGAGCATTTTGGGATTGACCAAGCGATTGCAAAAATCCTTGGAGCCTTTTGGGATTGACCAAGCGATTGCAAGAATCCTTGGAGCCTTTTGGGATTGACCAAGCGATTGCAAGAATCCTTGGAGCCTTTTGGGAGTGACCAAGCGATTTTGACAATCCTTGGAGCATTTTTGGGATTTGACCAAGCGATTTTGACAATCCTTGGAGCATTTTTGGGATTTGACCAAGCGATTTTAAGAATCCTTGGAGCATTTTGGGATTGACCAAGTGATTGCAAGAATCCTTGGAGCATTTTTGGGATTGACCAAGCGATTGCGAGAATCCTTGGAGCCTTTTGGGAGTGACCAAGCGATTGCGATAATCCTTGGAGATTTTTGGGATGACCAAGTGATTGCGATAATCCTTGGAGCATTTTGGGATTGACCAAGCATTAGAGGCTGGACACAAGCGATAGAATCCTTGGAGCATTTTGGGATTGACCAAGCGATTGCAAGAATCCTTGGAGCTTTTGGGGTGACCAAGTGATTGCGATAATCCTTGGAGCCTTTGGGGTGACCAAGTGATTGCGATAATCCTTGGAGCTTTTGGGGTGACCAAGTGATTGCGATAATCCTTGGAGCTTTTTGGGGTGACCAAGTGATTGCGATAATCCTTGGAGCTTTTGGGGTGACCAAGTGATTGCGATAATCCTTGGAGCTTTTGGGTTGACCAAGCGATTGCGATAATCCTTGGAGATTTTTGGTTTGGACTATGGCTCTTCAGGGGATAGAGGTACCCCTAGCTTGATGGTCTTTGTGCTTCGGATCTGGCTCTAGAGGGATGGGCATGAATGGATCGGCCCTATGCACGGATAGGAGGACAGGGTCTACCCTCGGCACTGATATTGCTATGGGGTCTCTGGGTGAAAGTTGATCTTTGTGTGCCCAAAGTGGTGGATGTAATGCTTGGTCCCACTACGGTGGGTTAACGCGCCACTCATGCCCTAGTATTATGTTTAGCTGTTGAATTGCTTCATTGATATTTATGGGATGTCGATGCTGTCGCATGTGATTGCTGTGGGCTATCTCTATTTTATCCTCACCTTCGACCAGTGAGTACAACTCATCAGAATCTAGAGATTCTGAGACATGGAGGACTGCATCATCAGGTAGCCCTACGGTTAAAGGTTGATCCTCTTTGAAAGGAGCCTCATGTAAGTTGGGCCTTGGGAGCTCCAAAATCTTGGTCTCTACCGACTCTAAGTGCTCTAGCGCTTTGCATGTATCGGGAGATTTGAGCTCCTCCTCTTTGGTTGGTTCTTGTTGAGGAACCTGGGGCCTATGGAGGGGTTGCCAGATAGCACCCCCCATGCCTTGGTAGGGCTTTTCATCCCGCTCTTCTTCTCGCTCTGATTCCTTAGAGGCTTCTTGATGAATTTCTAAGGGTGGCCCATAAACCTGAGTGGGTTCATGAGGAAGGCACCCATCATTGGTTATAGGAGTGGCCTCCCGCTCATGTCTAGGAGGCATCGGGGGTGATGCTTGATGAGGTCGCAGAGACTTGTCTTGCACCCGGGGGTTGTTGCCTCTCATAATGTTTTATCTTATGCATGTGAGGGGTTGGAGTCCTCTCCTGCATAGTGTGTTGGAACAACTCATCCTTCTGGTGCTGAAGGTGCTCTTTATTTAGAAGATACCATTGCTCTAACTGTTGTCATTCTAGCTCAAGTTGCGTGAGTTGCATCCGATGTGCGAAATGCTTGATAGATTCTAAGATAGTTGGTCTTACCGTCTCATGTCTAGAAGGGTTAGACGCCTCTCCTACATATCTATCTTGGTCATAGTGATCCAAGATCTCTATAGGCCGCCTCCCTCTATTGGGGGTAGCGGCATTCCCTCGAGGCTTTGGCCTCAGTAGGTGATCCTGATAGTTAGCATTTGCAGAGGCATATTGCTCCCGTGATGTATATTGTTCTTGAGGAAGGTAAGGGTTTTCCTCGTGCTCTCTTTCATAAGTGAAAAAGGGACGGGTGGAGTTGGCTCACCCTTCCTGAGGAGCCTTGTGCTCTGGATTTGTCTTTGTAGTCTTGACAACTAGAGGGGGTGAAGGAGGGATAGTGTAATGATGTGGTTCCTCTCGTTGAACCCTATGTTGACCTAGCGCTTCATCGCGTGGTGACCACTCATAGCGAGCATCTAAGGGAGCTCTCCTATGGATGTACCCCTCATGGAAGGGTGTGTGATGAGTGCTATGTTAAACCGAAGTGCTCCTAGAAGGGGTGCCCCTATAGTCCTTATCCGTTAAGGTGCCGGAGGGGTCTGCCTTGTGTGTCAGGCCACCAAGGTGGTATGACCAAATCCTTTGGGCTATATCGGAGGTGACTTGTGCCTCCTTGGATATTCCCCATAGCATCCACCCGTGATTGGGCTTGGCTACGGGTGAGCACCATGACGATGTCTCTCTAAAAACCCTAAAATTGAAAATGAGTCAGATGGGGCCCAAAATTGGTGTGCGCCTCCCTCTTACCATAGATAAGACAAAAATGAAGTTTCAAGTCCTAAATCTAAATACATTAGGAGATATTGACCTTCGAACAGCTCAAAAAGCGTAAAAAATTAGGTGAGCAATTTTAAAACCTAATTTCGGGGCCCTAGATGATGGAATTTGGCCCCAAAAACTGGTTTTCTAGGGAAATACAACTCTAGGGAGTCATATTTGTTTAAAATTATCCCAACTAACTCCCTATAAAATTTCAAGTCAATCGGAGCTACGGTTGAGAAGTTATGGCCCCGACAAGATGCACTAAAATTTAGGGAAAAATTAAATAAGATTTCCCATATTTTGTTGGATGCTCCTGCATCACTTATGGGCACCTTTGGGGTGCTTTTGGGTTGACCAAAGGGTTCATGGACACCTTTGGGGCCTTTTGGGGATGACCAAGCGATTGCGGGAATCCTTGGAGCTTTTTGGAGTGAGTGACAAAATGCATAGATTTTTATCTTTTGTTTATGATGATTTTTTTTTTTGTTACACTAAGCAGAAATGAACACACACATACACAAACAGTGATTATCTCTTTTAAGGATTAATAGTGTGTCCTAAACTGGTTTAGTGCATTTTGATGTTTTGTTTTGTTTTTGCAAGTTTTGAAGAACGTTTAAATGCATAATGTTGGCTCATATGACTCCCATAAATGGTCGCCCCTTCAATATACCATTGTCGGACCGATATACCAACCTCTCTATATACCCGCCCTTACGAGAGGGAAACTATAGGTACGTGAGAGCAGATGGTACGTGGAACATAGGCGGTACGGAAGGGGGATTGTCCTATTAATGACACCTACCATAGAAGACTTATCCTCGTGCGCATGGGAATCACCCCAGTGACACTCGGTCGGCTTTCATCAGGATTTACGCCTAACAACAGTGACAATCGGGGAAATGGATGCAAAGCTAAGCCAAGGTGGTGATGAACCCACCGTTGGTCTTGCTCAAGGGCTGGGGTCTTACGACCAGCTCCTTGGTTTAATTTACCACGTGATGTGTGTGGGATTCATTTTATTTAGCAAAAATGAAACAAGCACGAATGACTTTCCCTAAGCAAACAGGGTAAACTAAAAATAACCAAAGAAACAGAAATAAAAACAAAAAAATTTGACAGAGATTATAAAAATCCCTACCTCTTCTTTGCCTGGACCAGCTGCTTCTGACCTTCTGCTCTGAAAATTTACAAGCAGGAATTCGTCCCTCTGTGAGACGAATTTCAGAACAGAATTCGTCCCTACCAGAGACGAATTTAAAATTCGTCTCAGGGTCAGAAGAATTACAGTAAGGTATTCGTCACAGTCAGAGACGAATAATAGTCTGCTTTAAAAACTTGTACCTGTCAAGCACAAAAACACAAAAAGGATCAGTTATTTGATCTAAAAACCAGGGGATAGGGTCCCACCGTGATCGCCACTGAAAGCATGAGATTCCGGAAGCTTTAGAAAGGAAAAACTACTTCGATGCATTCAAATCAAAATAACGCTTAAGTCCTAAAACATGAAGTGCATTAAACGAAAGAGGCAAATCGATTGAAACCAGTTACAAGAATTTAGAGAAGTCACAACCCTTTTATTAAACTCTTTAACCACGGTTACAAAATTGCCTCCTCCCTTTTTAGGGGCTAGGAGCGTTAAATGGATTTGGTTACAATCTTGATCATTGATCCCTCTTTTGCATGCCCACGTTTGAAATGGGCGGGCCAGAATGTTGCCGCCGCTTATGCCAACGAATCCTCACTTCTTGTTGCTCCTCCTACAATCAAAGAAACAAACAAGGCATTAGTAGCACCTGTGACAAAAAGGAAAGTTCGTTCTGTGAAATCGCCAAAAGATGCATGCAAAAGATTGTCAAATACAGTGAATAAAATGGATCTAAGTCACCTGCAAATTTGACAGAGGTCAGAAGACATTACCAGAGGGCCACTACCATTGAAATAGTCGGCCAATCTACCTTCACCTGGAATTCGTCCCTGGGCAGGACGAATTTTGATTGCTATTCGTCCCTGGGTGGGATGAATTCTACTGTGTTGGAAAAGCCGAAGTGATACTGCTCCAATGTCGACTCCCGAGACCTCCAAAACACCTGGAAATAGAGGGGTTAGGTAATTGGGGCCATTTTGGGACGACCCAGATGGGAGAATCCGACCATCTGGGTCATCCCAAAATGGCCCCAATTACCAGGACAAATTCCAGGTTTAACGGGCAAAAAGAAAAATGCCGCCAAGTGGCAGCCAAGGATAGTCAATTATTGCCTCCTGCCGTGCATGCACGTGTAGGTGGGTAGGTTGGTAGTTAGTGGACTATCACAAGGGCAGTCATGGAAGCCCAAGTCAGGGAGGAGTCTCCTCCCTCTTGGGAAGGCATGGCCGCCACATGGCATCCCTACATGCCCCTCCAAAGAGACCCCATGGGTCTATAAAATGGTGGACTTTCCCACCCAAAAGAGGATAGATTGGAGGCGATTTCAAGCAACGAAGTGCTGTCCAATTGATTACCCATTTGCATCTTTTGATTCACCTTCTCACATCCACTAATCTCTTTCGCAAGGGAGGTTATTGGGTGGATTTTGGAAGCGTGGATCCAACCCAAATCCAACATTTGACCACCTTACACCACCAATTTGCAGACACCCCAATCCTAAGAGGTTTTGGACCCATCCCTAGTGGATTGGCACCGAAATCAAGTGCCAACGGTGGGAGGCCCACTTGGGCAGCCCGCATTTTCTAAGTTTTATTCTAAAGCATTCTAGATTATTTGTTTATGTTGCATTTTATGTTATTCTATTTAGTGAACTCATAGCTTCAATTCTATAACATTTTGATCAGATTTTATCATGCCTTTTGTCGCTTTGTTGTCCTACTAACTTGCAGGTGGCGATATCGAATTCCGAAGGATAGAGGCCAAATTGGGAGAATCCGACCATCTGGGTCGTCCCAAAATGGCCCCAATTACCTAACCCCTCGTTTGCAGGTGTTTTGGAGGTCTCGGGAGTCGACATTGGAGCAGTATCACTTCGGCTTTTCCAACACAGTCGAATTCATCCCACCCAGGGACAAATAGCAGTCAGAATTCGTCCTGCCCAGGGACGAATTCCAGGTGGAGGCAGATTGGCCGATTGTTTCAAATATAGTGGCCCTCTTGTAATGTCTTCTGACCTCTGTCAAATTTGCAGGTGACTTAGATCCATTTTATTCACTGTATTTGACAATCTTTCGCATGCATCTTTTGGCGATTTCAAAGAACGAACTTTCCTTTTTGTCACAGGTGCTACTAACACCTTGTTTGTTTCTTTGATTGCAGGAGGAGCAACAAGAAGTGAAGATTCATCGGCATAAGCGGCGGTGACATTCTGGCCCGCCCATTTCAAACGTGGGCATGCGGAAGAGGGATCAATGATCACGATTGTAACCAAATCCATTTAACGCTCCTAGCCCCTAAAAAGGGAGGAGGCGATTTTGTAACCATGGTTAAAGAGTTTAATAAAAGGGTTGTGACTTCTCTAAATTCTTGTAACTGGTTTCGATTCATTTGCCTCTTTTGTTTAATGCATTTCATATTCTAGGACTTAAGCGCAACGCTTAAGTCCTAGAATACGAAATGCATTAAACGAAAGAGGCAAATGAATCGAAACCAGTTACAAGAATTTAGAGAAGTCACATCCCTTTTATTAAACTCTTTAACCGCGGTTACAAAATCGCCTCCTCCCTTTTTAGGGGCTAGGAGCGTTAAATGGATTTGGTTACAATCGTGATCATTGATCCCTCTTTCGCATGCCCACGTTTGAAATGGGCGGGCCAGAATGTCGCCGCCGCTTATGCCGATGAATCTTCACTTCTTGTTTCTCCTCCTACAATCAACGAAACAAACAAGGCGTTAGTAGCACCTGTGACAAAAAGGAAAGTTCGTTCTTTGAAATCGCAAAAAAGATGCATGCAAAAGATTATCAAATACAGTGAATAAAATGGATCTAAGTCACCTGCAAATTTGACAGAGGTCAGAAGACATTACCAAAGGGCCACTACCGTTGAAACAATTGGCCAATCTGCCTCCACCTGGAATTCGTCCCTGGGCAGGACGAATTCTGACTGCTATTCGTCCCTGGGTGGGACGAATTCGACTATGTTGGAAAAGCCAAAGTGATATTGCTCCAATGTCGACTCCCGAGACCTCCAAAACACCTGCAAACAGAGGGGTTAGGTAATTGGGGCCATTTTGGGACGACCCAGATGGTCGGATTCTCCCAATTTGGCCTCTATCCTTGGGAATTCGATATCGCCACCTGCAAGTTAGTAGGACAACAAAGCGATAGAAGGCATGATAAAATCTGATCAAAATGTTATAGAATTGAAGCTGTGAGTTCACTAAACAGAATAACATAAAATGCAACATGAAAAAATAATCTAGAATGCTTTAGAATAAAACTTAGAAAATGCGGGGTGCCCAAGTGGGCCTCCCACCGTTGGCACTTGATTTCGACGCCAATCCACTAGGGATGGGTCCAAAACCTCTTAGGATTGGGGTGTCTGCAAATTTGTGGTGTAAGGTGGTCAAATGTTGGATTTGGGTTGGATCCATGCTTCCAAAAGCCACCCAATAACCTCCCTTGCAAAAGAGATTAGTGGATGTGAGAAGGTGAATCAAAAGATGCAAATGGGTGTTCAATTAGACAGCACTTCGTTTCTTGAAATCACCTCCAATCTATCCTCTTTTGGGTGGGAAAGTCCACCATTTTATAGACCCATGGGGTCTCTTTGGAGGGGCATGCAAGGATGCCATGTGGCAGCCATGCCTTCCCAAGAGGGAGGAGACTCCTCCCTGACTTGGGCTTCCATGACTGCCCTTGTGACAATCCACTAACCGCCAACCTACCCACCTACACGCGCATGCATGGCAGAGAGGCAATAATTGACTGTCCTTGGCTGCCACTTGGTGGCATTTTCTTTTTGCCCGTTAAACCCTGGAATTCGTCCCGACTGAGACGATTTCAGAATTCGTCCCTGGGTGAGACGAATCTCAGTTAGTATTCGTCCCTGGGTGAGACGAATACTGGACAAAGTGCCTAAATGTGCCAAATTGCTTCTTGACCTTACAAAATTGCTATGAAAGTGGTTAGGACCACTGTTTGACCTCTGAGGGCTACCCTGGGGGCTGTGTTTGTCAAAGCGATCAGTGTTTGTAGTCACATAATCGGATTGGTGCTGTTTTGGTGTGTACACTTTCAAATGTTTAAATGTTTGCTTTTGAATGCTTAAAATCTTCCTTTGATTGGTCAACGTCTGCCTTCGATTGGTCAATTTCTGCCCAGGCGCAAATGTGAAGTTTGTCGCGATATCGCGACGTCACGATATCACGATGTCGCGATATCGCGACACTTCGGCCGAGGCTTTCCTTTGGGTGCCGAAGTGTCGCGATATCGCGATGTCGCGATATCGTGACACTTCGGCCAAGGCTTTCCTTTGGGCACCAATGCAGCATTTGCCTAAGTTATTTGTTTAAGTGTAGCATTTGTTTAGGTGTAGCGTTTGTTTAAGTGTTAAAAGCTTGTTTCGGACTTGGAGGATACATTCGATAGTTGGACCTTCTCACCGGGGAAGGCGAAACGGTCAAAGAAAGCAAATGGGACATAATCAAAGCACTGCCATGTAACCGGATTGGTACCTTCCAAAACTGCTATGTAAGTGGCTAGGACCACTGTTTGACCTCTGAGGGCTGCCCTGAAGGCTGTGTGTGTCAATGCGATCAGTGTTTGTAGTCACATAATCAGATTGGTGCTTTTTTGGTGTCTACAAGGATATCTCTCATATTCATTCCATGCTTATGAAATACCCTACTAACA
>JAQPPZ010003282.1:600000-797873 GCA_028583015.1 Wollemia nobilis
CACATCTATAATGAAAATCCATCCACTTTTCATATAGAAAAATTGGAAGAAGAAGAATAATCCACTAGTGTAGTCAACATGATGATAGAGGAGGTACAAGAGGTGGATTTGATGGAAGAGGCTCTTTGTGAGCTCCACCTTGAGGATGAGTTCTCATTGATGGACTTCAACATGATGGTCAGAAATCTATATAGGCTGTTATAACATCACCAAGCCTGAGTAGATGAAAGAAAAGGTTTTTGATTCTCCAAACCCTGTCCCGGATCAGCTATGGAAATTGTATTTTGATGGTGCAAGGTGTAAGAATGATGTAGGGGCTAGTATTGTTCTTGTTTCTCCTACAGGATTGCAAAAAACCTATTCATATCGGTTAACCTAGAGTTGCATGAATAATACCGTCGAATATGAAGAATTATACCTTCGATTGAAAAAAGCTGAAAAGTTAGGCATAAAACAACTGCAAATATTTTGAGATTCTGAGCTCATCATTAACCAGACTACAAATATATGTGTGTCAAAGAAACACTACTTGAAGGCCTACTGTAACAAGGTATGGGTTTTGTTTGAGTCTTTTACACCATTTAGCATTCAAGAAATTTTGTAGGAGCAAAACAAACATGCAGATATTTTAGCTTCTCTTGGTGCCAATTACTCTCCCATGGAGCAAATAGTTAGGAAACCCAAGACTGTGAGGGTAATTTATAGACCATAGGTACATAATAAAAAAATTTATTGGAAAGTGTTCAATAATGATGAAAAAATAATCAATTTTTTTATTAAGGAAGTTGTAGGTGCAAAATATATAACATTGGTCGAAGAGGAAATGGAGGGAATGATTCAATTAAAGAACAATCACATTCCTAGGGGGCTGATTTCACTTGAAATTCTATTTATTAGAATTATCAGAATGACCAAGTGGAGAAACACAAGATCAAGGTTGATGCAAAGGAATACAAGAAAATGCAACTTGAGCTTGAGAAGGTTATCAAAGTCAAAATAGATTGTACGATAAAAGAACTCAAAGATATCAAAAATTTGTGTTATGAGTTCCTCGACATCATTTCCTGGAGCTACCATGATTTAAAAGGATATGATAAAAATTTAATCCAACATACTATTGAACTTCAAGAGGGAGTCAAGCCTTTTTGATAGAAACAATGGTCTATCAATCCCAAAATTGAAGTGCTCATGAAGGCAGAACTGTTAAAAATATTGGACACAAAAATAATTTATCCGATAAAGGACTCAACATGGGTGGCAAATTTGGTGCCAGTTCGAAAGAAGAATGGTGATATTCACTTATGCGTGGATTTTCATAATCTAAACCAATAATCATTAAAATATCACTACCCCCTGACATAGATTGATCAAATTATCCATGTGGTTGCTGGAGTGCATAGGTTTTCATTGTTGGATGGTTTTTTGGGCTACAATAAAATTTGGGTGAAGGATGAAGACCAAAACAAGATAGCATTTACTACAAAGTGGGGTACTTTTGCCTATCATAGAATACCATTTGGTCTTTCCAATGTTGGCACTACCTTTTAGAGAGCTATGGATATTACTTTTGATGAGTTTTTGAATAGATTTATTGTGATTTACCTTGATGACATGACTATTTTCTCACACCACAGGGAAGAGCATGTCTCTCATTTGAGGCAAGTGTTCAAAAAATACTAGGAATTTGGAATTTCCATTAACCTGAAGAAATCCATTTTTGCTATCAAAGAAGGGAAACTCTTAGGACATGTGATTTCACAGGAAGGACTAGCGATTGATCCTATGAGAGCTAAGGCTCTCTTGAAATTACCACTGCTAGTTAACAAGAAAGACCTACAATCATTCTTTGGCCAGATCAATTTCATCCAAAAGTTCATTGCGGATTTTGCTCAAGTAGTCAAGCCAATGACTAAAATTTTGAAGAAGAATACTAGACTTTAAATGGAACTAAGCGTGAAGATAGGAATTTTTAGGAAATTAAGGAAAGAATCACTCAAGCGCTAGTATTGATTAACCTAGATTACTCAAAATATTTTATCCTCTATGTAGTAGGTGAGCAGGAGAGTTACACTGTTGTTCTCACCCAAAAGCAAGAGGACGGAGATGAAAATCCTATTACTTTTCTTGAGCCAAGTGATTTCTTTGAACCAAGAAAAGTATAATTTCATTGAAAAATAGGTGTACGTGGTCATGAAATCCTTAAATAAGTTTTGATATTTCATTTTATAGAGCAAGAAAATAGTCTATGTTATTCACCTAGATGTCAGAAACTTCATTCTTCAAGGAGAATTAGGCGACAAAAGAGTATGTTGGGTCTCAAATATCCAAGAATATGATGTGGAGATGACCGACTAAGTTGGTTCATGGATGAGCTCTCTGCCAAGAACTAGCTAAAAGCGCAACTTTTGGATCATTGGCTCCAGGACAGGATGAGGATATCAGTGAAATTATTTGTGCAAATTGAGCTATAGGTGATCATGACTAGACAGAGGACCTTGTCAAATTATTTACATCTGGGAAATGTCCATCACATCTTGATGCTTCATAGTGGTAAAGGTTCAGATTGTAAGTGCTTAGATATGTCTTATTTCCAAGTGGGTTGTTCCACAAGAATATAGATGGAGTACTCCTCAGGTGTGTAAAGGAGTTAGAGAAGCAAAAAATATTGGAGGAATTCCATTCTGGTTTATCCAATGGATATTATGCGAGAAGGCCTATGGCCTTGAAGATCATCCAAGTTGGGTATTTTTGGCCTACTCTTTTCATAGATGCACATAAGGTGAGTTGAAGTTGTGATAATTGTTAGTAGTATGTTGGAAATAGTAGGAAAGCATTTTTTCCCTTGCACCTAATTCAAGTGGAAGCACATTTTCAACAGTGGGGCCTGGACTTCATTGGAGTTATTGATCCTCATTCCTCTACTGAACACAAGTATATCTTGACCATGAATTATTATTTTACCAGGTGGGCAGAGGCTATCCCAACCAAAAAAGTAGATCAAGCTACAATTATCTCCTTCCTGGAGGGATTGATTACTCATTTTGGTGTTCCGTATGCCATTGTAATAGATAACGGGACTCTGTTCATTGGGGCCAAGATCATCGAATTTGCAAGTATGGGATTTATCTCAAGATATCCTCCAATTATTACCCACAAGGAAACGTCTTGGATAAATCCACAAACAAAAAATTGTTGCGGATTTTAAAAAGGACATTGGGAAACAATAAAAGAACCTAGTACCTATTGTTGAACCAGGCTCTATGGGTAGATTAGATATCAATAAAGAAGTCTATTAAAGCCTCTCCCTATTATTTAGTGTATGGGAAAGAAGTAGTCCTTCCCACTCACATCGAGTTACCTATCCTCCAAACATTGCAGTTGTTCAAAGATGAAGATGATGAGTTTGATCCAATGAGCGCAAGGCTAGCTCAGTTGTTGTAGCTAGAGGAGGAGAGAGAAAAAGCATATGAGGCTTTCACAGAATATGCAAAAATGACACAAAAGTGGTTTGGTAGGAAGACAATAGAATGCAGGTTTTAGGTGGGAGATCTGGTTCTCAAATGAAACGAAAACAAAGCCAATCCAGGAAAGCATCACAAGTTTGATGTAATTTGGGAAGGTTCATTTCATATTTCTGTAGTGAATTTAGTGAACGCGTATTATCTTCGATATATGGATGGTTGGGATCTACCAATCCCATTTAACGTTATTCATCTGAAGGCCTATTTTCAATGAGGTAATCTAGAGGTACTAGTTTGTAAATATGTACATATTTCATTTGCAAGTATTCTATCACTTTATATAAAAAAAAAAAAGAAGGGGAAAAAGAAAATATATGTTCCATCTCTCTTATAGAATCAATTTCACCTCAAAGTGGTACTCTAAAGACACATTATGTTTTTGGGAAGAATTAATGGTTGCGCTAAAAAGCTTTAACAATTTTGAGAGCTTCAAAGTTAAGAGGATGTTTTATCTCCAAGTTAAAAGGGAAATGTTCTAGGGAAGACATTCGGAGGTACCCGGTGAAAGTATTGGCATTGATACATAATTACCTTGGTTGAAAATCTAAGTGCAATATGAAAAGGTATGTGTGGGGTCCAATTCCAAAAATTGTGGGATACAACCAATAAAAAATGCTTTCGCCCCAAGGTGGGGGTGAAAATCCCATTCACCTTACAATGGGGTGAATGCATATCATTGAGAAAATTAAAGAGTTAATGATGGCTTTTGTATTTTCGGGTCAAAAGGGATTTTCCCAAAATAAGGGGTGAAACTCCCTTTCGCCCCTTATTGGGGAAAAAATAGTTATGAAAATTTAATTCTCTAATTTTAGCGCCTATGCATTATGAGTTAAAAGAGATATTGTAAAAGGTCATTCTCCCTAGCCTTCAAGTTAAAATCATTCCATGGTGGTGCCAAAGAAAACAAGGTTTATAAAAATGAACGTACAATGCCATATTTAAAGAGGAATAGTCAACCATGATTTCACCCTATGAGAGGGCAAAGTTTCCATGCATTCACCCTTCACGAAGCCAAGTGATACAAAAGTGTTCTAAGGATATAAAGGCGCATGCTATAGCATTTTGAACGAATGCATATAAGAAGTTTCAATGAGGCTTTGATAAAATCATAGGTGAAATGAAGTGAAAAGAAAAGAAAAGCAAGAGTTTTTATTTAAAGAGCTTTTGAGAAAAAGCAAGGATTGAATTTTTTTTTTTTTTCAAATTTCTTTTCTTAATATGGCACAATGATAAATAAATAAAAGAGAAAAAAAGAAAAAAAAGAATGGAGTATGCATTAAAGTTTTTTTATTTATTTTTCTTTGTTATATGTGGCATGAAATTAAAGCAAAGGGGAGAGAAAATAAAAAATCTCTAGTTTTAAAGATGCTTTTCTAAATATGGAGGCATGAAATTGTTTTAAAAGGGAGACATTCACCATGAATTCCATCAAGTAGGTGAAAGAGGTTTTTGGAGCGAAAGAAGAAGAAATCGAGTGCTCCCAAAAATATATTTGTCTTTGCATTGCTTTTTTAGGAGAATGATGATTTTTAAGTGCAACTAAATTTTTAAGAGCGTCCTATCAAATCGATTTTGCCCCATAGCACGTGGAAAATTTTGGGAAAAGTGCATACACATTAATGACATATTTTCAGAGTAGTTAATTTAAAAGGTGCACCTAGATTTGCGTTGGGAGGTGATTTGGTGTTCTCGAGGAGCGAAATCTCACATCGACAAAAATAGAAGTGCTCATTGGTCCTCGGGTGGCAAATTTATTTTTCCAAGATAGTTTTAATAGCTAGGGCATGCTTTCCAAAAGTGATTTCATAGTGAATTACATTCAGTTACCATTAAGAATCGAGATCAGTGTTGGTTGAGGGAAACAAGGCATGCACCCTCCCGAATTTACCAAGAAATTTTACTACATTTACTCTAGTGGTTGGCACATGTTCTATAAATAGAGCATAGGTAAATTCACTCAGAAGTTAAAATTCTTTAAAAAAATTTCTACCGGTGCATTTTCGAGCTTTTGGTTGCAAAAATTACAGAGCATTTTCGGGATCATAGGAGTTGAAATGATGGGTAAGAAAATTAAATAAGTTAAAGAAGTTGCAGAGCCCAAAAAGTTGAAAAGAAAAGTAGGAGGTTGAGGTCCAAGAAATCCCATAGAAATGAAAAATTGGACTTGGATCCATACTCTGACACTATGGTAGAGGTTGGGGATTTCTTGATCACAAACAAGGGTGTGGTGAAGCTTCGGCAAGATGTGGAATTTATCGTAAATCAAGGAGTGACGATAGAGAGCCCTTTGACTATGTCATTTTATGCATAATTATTTTGGTACTTGTGCACGCCCATACACCCTTGCCCGAAGTTGGTAAAATTAATTACCAGATTTTATAATCCAGCTACCAGGGCTATTCGGAAAGCCAATGGGGAGGTGCTTTTCTCTATATTTTTCACTAAATTGAGGGAAGTGTTTGCATGTGGGTTAAAGCCCCCATCTGATATGATTTTCAAGAAGTGCACATCAATGAGCAAGAAGAGAGATATGTGTCAATGGTAACGATGCGCCAGTTTATGGAAACACAATTGATTAAGGAGCCGTAGTTAGGGCAGTTGCCAAATCTACCTAAGCCTCTATCCAAATTCAAGAGCCTAGATTTATTTTCGATGCTAGCATGGGTTGCTGGTCTTTCGGCCGATTCTATAGTTCACAAGTGGTAGGTGGTGCTTGTGCAATGTATATCACAAGTGGAGTTTTACGCTCCAAGGGCCATGAGAAGGGACACAAATCTGATTTATTTTGACTAGGTCAATTTTATATATCAAAAAATACACGTTCAGCTGGAGAAGTTGAATACTAGAGAGGATACTTCATTCAAGCATACCTCCTTCCTTGTTTGGTATTTATTTTTTCACTTGCATCAAAATATTTCATTCATTGCAGTAAAACAGGTTGATGAAAAGGATTAATTATTGCCTATTTATATGTGGACTCCTGCTCTGTCGAGGAGGGAGTCATACTATAGTTTTAATCACCTATTTTTGGGGCCTGTAATTGAGTTGATTGGGAAAGGAGGGGAAAGAAAGGGGGTTTAAAAGAGGTTCCTCTTTTTTTATCCCCCCCCCCCCCCCCCCCCCCCTTGGGGGGGTTCAATTTTGGTAGTATAGAGGTGAACCAAGTAGGGAAAAATAGGCTACTCATAGAGGCACTTCAAGACCTAGGTTTAATAGAATTGCTACAATGGTGGAGGTATGACCCATTGGGTAAAAGTTTAGAAATAATCAAAGCCAAGACTTTTCATTTTTTTCCATGGACCCAAAATCCAAGAAAGGCAAAACAATTTTGATGTATGTAATTTAGAGTGGCATGTTGAATACATGATGGATCTTCCTCTGTGGCACAAATTTTATGAGCAGGAGGCTGAATACAACCCATCAGTGCAAAGAGATCACATACCTCCACCAGGGCTATTTGACCAAATGAAGGAACAATTGCCCTGGACCGAAGGAAAAATTATGAATTGGTGGATAATGTGGGTCCATAGAAGAAATATTGCATCACCTTATGGGTTGAAAATGGATGGGGCATTTTTGGAGGTGTATGATGAATTTGTAAACACCTATCAACCCATTGCTTTCACCAAGGTCCTACCTCAAAGTATTCAAAAGTTTGACAATGGTGAAAGCGTGATGAAAGAAGAGCACCCAAAAGCTGAGGAAGAGACACATGAGGAAGAAGAACAACAATATGTGTTTCAACGAAGGTCACAATGGGAAAAGAGAAAAGTATATGAGACATATTTGTTGGAGAAGTAGACTATTCGAGAAGCACTTCCATTTTTGAAAGCTGTGAAGAAGCCAAGGACTGGTGCTACTTCCTCATCTACTATTGCAATTTTGGCTATTGCAATTTCTATAGTTGCAGTTGCTACAACAACTATTAATTAACCTCTATTGGATCTAGTTGCTCTAGATAGCATTGCCCAAATATTCCCATTGATTCACAAGTAGCCAAAGGACCAACAGGTGGAGGTTTTTAACCTCGAGGTGGAAGCAAAGGAGCAATAAGAAGAATTTATTACGCAGCCACCTCCATCACTAGGACACATGATGCCCATGCCTGAAGGTATGTATTTCTTTCCCTCTTCTTCTACTTTGAAGCATGTAGTGACTATTAGTTCATTTCCATTAATTCCTACATTCAGTCACTCCCCCTTTCGGTATGCCCCACATGTCCATTTTGCTCCCTTCCTCCCATCCACAATTCACTACTACTTCTTCTTCTCTTCCCCTCTCTTTAGCCTCCCTTTCTTTTAGTTCATTTTCTTTAGGTCTGAACCCATTTTTACGTCCTTCACCTTCCATTGTTGTCACCACTTCCACTATCATTGTAAGTATGCAAGCTCCTCCAAGAGTGAGTGTAACTACAGCTGAACCAGGTTCTTCCATTCACTCCACTATTTTGGTCCTCCCTCTCATTGCTATCTCCTCTTCTTCCTTTGATCCGGATCATTCATAAATTCTCATTCCCTTCACACCATTTTTTGGAGTTACAAGTACTTCCCAAAGCTGAGGTGGTTCCTAAGCATCTAGATGCAAAGAAAATCAATCGAGTGCACCTCAATTCATTACAGTGGCTAAATATTCATAGGTAAAAATAGTCATTTACTCCAGCTCAACCTCTTAAGAAGGTTGCCTTTGATCTAGTTGCCATGGAGGCTCATACCACTAAAATAACTCCCCTAGTCCAGAAGCCACAAGGAGAGATGACACCAAGCGATTACGCTTACGATACCATGATAGAGGACCTAACTAGGATTTATCCCATAGAGAAAATGGAGAATATCCAGGTTGATATGAGCTTGGTCTATTTACACGGTAAATATTATAAGCAAAGATATTAGGATGTCGAGACAAAAATTGCCGAACTCGAGGATGCCTTGGTAGTGAGTAGGGTGCAGGAGGAAAATATGGCAATCGAGAATGAGCACTTGCATAAGTAGGTAGCAATGCATCAAAAGGAAAAGGATGCAGTAGAGTAGCAGGTGCAAGTACTTAAGGCACAACTTGAGTCCATACAAAACTAGCTGGTAGAGAAGGCCACACAGGTTGTAGTCTTCTCTCCAAAAATGATTAAGAAGGCCCACCTTTGCTTGGCTCTGAGTTGCAAGAATTTAGTAGTGAAAGTATTTTAGGTTTTGTAGTATCTCTACATAGCTCGAATATAAATTCAATTGGGCTAGTAGTTGATTGACTCTATAGAGGATATGTTGGAACCTTATCTAGAAATGGCTATAAAAATCCAAGCCCTGGCTCAGTCCAACATGCACATTCACCCCCTAAGTGAAATGGACCACGCTTGGTCTACCACCAAGGTCATGTTGCATAGTTACTTTTAGAGGATGGACCTAGTGAGAGAAGGTAGAAATATCCTTAACACCATAGAGTGGGAGCATATTATTTCCATGATCTATTTTGATGCCCTCATTGATATGGGCTTTCCAAGTTTTACTAATGAATGGGGTGAACCTCTACCAAAGGAACAATTGGAAGTGGCTTGGAAGAATTTTGTGGAGGAACACCTTAGATATTGATAAATAGGAGGAGCCCATCATAGAGGAATAAGTGCTACCACTTATGAAGAAGTTTACCCACATGGAGCTATCATTGTTTGAGTTAGCTCAACGAGCTAAGCACCTTAGCTTGGAGGATGCCCATAATTATGGTATATGTACGAGTCACTAAGTGTTCCTTGCCTATTCACTACACATGATTGGGATGAGGTAGTTATAGTCTATGAAGTCACCTACAAAAGTTTGAAATAGTAGGAGGAATGGGCATCAGTGGAGCAAAGAGCAACAATAGAAGAGTGAGCAGAAGTTCTATGGGTATATTTAGAGGTAGAAGCGACTGAAAAGGTAGAGGAAAATTAGGCGTAGAAAAATGCATTCAAATTAGATGCACCAGCCAAGGTGGTCAGGAAGAAGGACCATTGAGGATACCAATGGATAAAGGCCTAGGATCATTTGCATCCATGCAAGTTGGATACCCCGTGAGTCACCAGAAATATTGGCAATTTATACATATGCCACATTGAGATTTTTGATGTAATTTTGTTGAAGGGTTTTGTTTGTAAAAGCAAAAATTATAATAAATTTGTGTTACAGTATTTTCCACAATATTTTTATGTGTCATTATTTTCTTGTATTTTCACAAAATTTCATGCTTCGAAATAGTGGAGATCATAAGATAAATAATTTATGAAATTAGTTGAGATCGCCCAAAACATTTGTAGAGAAAAATGGTGCCCAAGGACTAAGTGCATTACTAAGGAATGGTTAAAATCATGTTCGCCTCAAAAAATGGGTGAAGGACCCGTTTGCCTCATTTTGGGGTGAACGTGAAATTTTAAATGGAAAAGGAAGTGTTCAGTCGGAAAAGCACTTTCGCCCCAAGTGAGGGGCGAAAGTCCCTTTCGCCCCTCATTGGGGTGAAAGCACATCAAAGTGCTTTAAAATTATGGTGAGCCCAAAGGAAAAATTTGGCAATTAAAGAGGGTGTTCACCCCAAAGTTGGGGTGAAATCTTTGTTCACCCCACTTTGGGGTGAACATCATTTACAACAAAGGCATTGACAAGTCAAAAATACATTCACCCTAGTTGAGGGGTAAAAGTCTCATTCGCCCCTCCCTAGGGTGAAAGCACAATGAATGATGAGTTTTGGAAAAATAAAAGGAGATGGCAAGTGCTTTGTTTGTATTGAAAGGTCAACGCTAGGTTCACCCAAAGGGGAGGGCAAAAATACCTTTCACCCTTCCCCTAGGTGAATGTATATATAAGGTAATGTATGGATCCCACTTTGGCACACATAAGAAAAATGGAGAGTTGAAAGCGTTTTTACCCTAGATGAAGGGAGAACGTCCTATTCACCCTTCACTAGGGAGAAGCTATAGGAAAATGACCCTGATGATGCATCAAAGGTTTTATTTTATTTCTGGGGTGAATGTGAAGAGATTGGGCATTGAAAATTCAAAACTGCATTCGCCCAAGGTGGAGGGCGATAGTGTCTTTCACCCTTTTTGGAGGTGAACACATATTTTAAGAGGAGACAATGTCTTATGGAAGGTGCTTTCACTTTGGAAGAAATAAAAACTTTCAATCGTCCCTTCTAGGGGTGAAACAACACAAAAATGGTGCAGAACATTGAAATAAGTCATTTTGCCCATATTTCTTCTCGATTAATTACTGTTGTGACAAGGAAATGAGTGCAATGCATCAAATTTTAATTCGAGTAAAGTTAGTGGCTGTACATGAATGCAAGAGGTGCCCTCTCTACTAGGGAGCATGAATGAGGAGTTAATGTTGAAGGTTTAAGAAAGTGCTTTCACCCATTGCTCAATTTTGGGTGAATTCTACTTAGATATCAATAGAGGTTTCCAAAGGTGCTCAAGACAAGCGAATAAGGAGAATTTAATGATTGGGGTGAAAAGCAATTGAAATTGCTAATTTCATGCTAAAAGGAGTTGCAACATTTAAATCACTAGACAATTTCTATGAATTCCAAGATATTTCAAACAGGGATAAATTTCCAAGGCACAACGAACATACCAAGTCGTCGACAACCTTTGTAGTTTTTTATGCACCAACACCCAAATGTACCGATTTCCTGAAGGTTTCTCCTTAAAATCTGGATCATTATTTCAAAAAGATGCATTTTCAAGGTTTTCAAGAAGGAATTTTCTCACCTGGGTTCCTGATCTGTAAAATTTTTGTCTTCATGTGCATTTAATGAAAGAGGTGAAATCCTCTATAAATACTAATTATTTCAATGTAATGAAAGGAGGATAGACACTCTGCAAAAAAAAATTATTCAATTTTTCTACGTAAATAGAAGAAGTTGTGGCTTTTGATTTTGTAAATAGTCTCTTTGTGTGATTTCTTTTTGTTCAAGAATTTCTATTTTATATTCATGTTTACTATCTACTGTTAAGTTCAAATTTTGTACTTAGATTTGGGCATTGTTGGTGTAAGTGTGAGTACCAGAGTGTAATTCTAGAAGTTGTCTTCGGGGAACTACAATTGAATTCTCTTACTTCCTTCCTATTTTATGTTGCTCCAACACTTGGGTGGAATTCCTACTGCTAGTCTATCCCCAATCCTACACCTTTGGCCTGTGGCTATATTTCTCATTTCTTTTCATTATTTCTAATTTCTTTCCTGCAACTCTAGTCTTAAACCAGTGTAGGATTAGTAAGGGAGCCAACCCTCTCTAGATATTGACACGGAGGACATCTCTTTCCTTTTACCTTTCAATGTTTGTCGTGTCTAGGGTGCACAAATGTATGTTTGTATTTTAGGCAGATATTTGACCAATAGGTTTATACTTCTACCATTTCAATATTTATCCTAGCAACCATAAAAATGGTTCATGCATTAATTCTTGAAGGTTTTTATCTTAGAATATTCATCATATATTTACCCCATTGATGTATTATTTCTAGATTTATGATATTCCTAAAGTTAAGGGCCCTAATTTATCCATGATGGTATACAATTTCTCTTTATCCCTAGTTGTGAATGCTCACTATGATACTGAGGAGTTAGCCATTGATAATGTAGTCAAGGGATGTGGGGTGAGCTCTTGTATAAGCATTTAGATCTCCAATTCAGTATATAATCTACCAAAGGATATTATTCAGACTACATAGTTCTTACTTTTGATAAAAGTATTGGAGGGATGGTGCTTAGGAGGCAGTTAAAAATCTTACTCCTTTTGTCCAAAGGAGTGTTTTCGTATACCCATATGAGGGGAAATCTAGATGGTTTGTTGCTTTTGCAGGGATGTGAGGCTATTAAATTTTTTTTATTATATTACATATTTGGCTAAAATATACATCGTAAGGGTCAGGGGTTTGGACTTGGCTTATGTTAGGATAATTCAGACTAGTATCAAGTTGTACGATCAAAGAGTAATGGTAAGAGAACTAAATGGAGGGAAATAATGGTCAAGTTAGTCTAGGTGTGAGCCTTACTACTTGGATTATATCTTTCTCATAATGTATGGCTATCTCATAGGTATTTGTTAGTGAATTACCACATTTAGAATTGACCATCATGACAATCTTATAATTGAAAGCTTTAAGATAGTAAATTAATACCATACTCAGAGGCGATCACATCCCATAAATGATCCTTTGTCAAGTATTGTGGAATAAGAAGTTGAAATCATCCATTGTCTTTGTAGGTACCTATTGGAATATAGTACATTATTTGGTACATGCCAATATACCACCTTGGGTTTATCTTTAGGTTAAGATTTTATCTTAGATTAAGGTTTGAGTATTTAATTTATACAATGTAATAAATGCACAAGTGTTAGAATGTGCAATGATGTAAATGTGCATGCAGTCCATATGTACATGAGTCATAGAATAGGAAGATGAAGATTCATAGGTAGGTTAAAGGCAAAGGGACATATATCTCTATATATAGGACTTTGATAGAGGTAGATAAGAGAGGGGGGAAGCATATAGAATATTAGATAATAGTGATGAGTATAAAAGGTAGATATAATGTAGATCATGCATGAATTTTTGGAGTGTTTGAGACCTCCATTATATTACATTGTACTATTTTTGTGAGATTTCATTAATGGCTATTCTTGAGTTATTGCAAAAGTTTCTCATATAGTTTTCCTACACATTATATTGCCATTATCATATATTTAGGATTGCTTGTCTATTTTAGATCTTGTGGTTGCATTTCCTTCAATATATATCATCAAAATCTAATAGTGGTATCAAAGCACAAGGTAGATTAATAGGAAATAGAGAGAGCCACAAGAGATATTGAGAGGAGATAGGGAGAGTTCACTTATAGAAGTATTATAATTTCTAAAATTGCATTTTGGCTAGATTCTTTCTACAAAGTTATAGAAAAACTTGTGAAGACTAGGACTCAACATTGACTCCACTAGATTGACAAATCAACTAGTGAATATTCATTATATATAGATTTAAATATTCTCCATTATAGATTTTCTAATACTTTGTTGTAGAAAAAGTTGATTCAAATAAATTTGAGAAGCTTCCTACAATAGCTAGGAAGAATATCTTCTTTGGAATCTATCTAGTACTTGAAGCAACAAGATTGCAAAATTAAGAATTTGGAGTCCTAACAAAAATGTCCCATTGTAGGACTTGCAGATTGAAGATTGAGAAGAGAGAAAAAGGCCAAAATAGCCTTATTGAAGATTGAAGAAAGAGGATACTCAAATAAAAAGGAGTTCCATAGAATATTAGAAATTGGATATTGAGGAGACCCAAGAAATAGGTCCCATTGAAGAACTTCCATATTTGGAAGATTGAATATTGAAGATAGAGGACTCGAAAAGGTTCTATTATAGATTTTAGAAGTAGCAAATTTTAGAGATCCAAGAAAATGTCCTATTGCATAACTTCCATAGTTGAAATATTGGAGAGATCAAGGAAATATCTCATTGAATTTTTGAGAAGAAGACTTGAGAAGCTACAAAAATTAATGATCCAAGAGGAGAGGTCTCAAGAAAGGCTGAAAGAAAGAGAATGCTAGTAAAGCCTAATTGAAGAATTTGAAGAAAATTGAAGGAGAGTTGAAGAGAGCTCAAGAGAAGATTGCTAGTAAGGAGAAGTTTTAAAAAAAGAATTTAAGACAATTGTCGTCATCTGACAACAATCCCAAAAAGGAAGAAATATTTGGCAAGAATTTTGCTAAATTTTGGAAAGGATTCTAGAAGACCTCAAGATAATTATATTTTTTAGAAGAAGGCTATAAAAGAGGCCAATATTGAAGTTATAAATTGACAAGAATATTGGAGGAGAAAGGATCTAGAAGAGGCTGCTAGACTAGATAAATTTGAAGGTTGATTTGCAGAAGAGGAGATTGTTGGTTCTACAACATAAGTACAAGATATTATATGGAAACATTAGAAGAGGTAAAAATAGATGCAAATTGGAGCTCCCTACCAAATTTGAGAGAGTTTAGGAAAACATATAAAAAGATAAATTGGCTGCATTAGAATCTAAAAATTTTAGAGTTAAGGGCAGCAATTTTGGAAGCACTAATAATTTAAATTCTAGGGTTATAGAACAACAAGTTGAAGGAAAATAAGCAGTAGTGGAAGCTGCAAATTAGAGGAGTTTATTGCATAAAAGCACAAGGAGTGGAAGTTGCAAAGTTTACAAATCTAGGGTAGAAAACAAGTGAACCAAATTACCAAGCAAGATTGCTACAAGGAGGCCAAAGTAAGGTTTTAAAATTGGTATTATTAAATTTTCTTATTTAATTATTATTTAAGTTCCTTTAAAACACCATATTTGTTTTTGAAAATGTAAAAATTTTTATTGATAGAACAAGAATAAAATTATAGTCATAGGTCTGCCACTTTTGGCAACCCTAAAATCCGAATAAAAATCAATTTAAATGCTCCAAAAATAACAAAAAAATGAGTACCATATATAGAGCATAAAATTCAAACCTATTCCAATTTTTTCTTTACATTGATCCTAATAAACCTAGCAATCTTGACATTCCTGCAAACACTACCCGTGTTATCCCAAAAATGGCCAAAGAGTGATGCAAGGGTAGTAAAAAACCCAATAAAAAATTGTTCATCATCCATTGATCCACAAGACTCAATGGACTTTGGACCTATCCTCATACTTAGATAAGTCTTTGCTAGCCAATTTAAGAACAATTTGGTTCACCTCCCATGAGTCAGAAGTTACCCTTTTCTCATTAGAATTCAATATGTATCCAATCAGACTTTCACTACCATGTTTAACCAAAAAATTAGCCACTACATTATTTTGTATGTCAACATAGACCAGGATGACATCCTTGAACTGTTTCCAAATGGAATTAATTTGGATAATAATGTTTCTTATCCTACAAGCCTTTGATATAAAATTTCTAATAGCATCCAAAAGCCCCACCATAATTTGTGAATCAGAATCAACTATGATATTTCTAACCCCATTCTCCAAAGCATTGAGAGGACCTTATATGATATCCATGCCTTTAGCTTTATTGTTAGTAGCCCTTCCAAGACCCTTTATCTCCCAATGGAGGATCTTCCCCTTGAAATATAATCTAAGAAAACCAATTTCTATAGCCCCCAAGTTATCCTTAGTTGCACCATCAAAATTAATATTTTCCCAACCTGGGGGAGGGGGATGCCATGGTCCCAACTTCTATGGCTTGGGAGTCCCCTCATTCACCTAAGTTTTATTAAACATAAAGTAAGCTCTAACAATTTTAGAAATAATGGTAAAAAATTTATGCCAAACCAACTCTACTAGACTGAAATCCTCTCTAAAAATTTTGGAATTTCTTTCCAGCCAAATGTGCCACCAGATGAAGCTTGGGCCTAGGTACCAGCCTAGATAAATGGAGGTATTCTTAAATTTTCTATGTTTCCAAATGTCTCATATATTATAAAGAGTCACCTAAAACTTTATGTGAACCTTAAAGAGGTCTAACCACCTTTTTCACAACTCTATTGTAAATGCACACTAGAAAAGCAAATGATCAAGTGTCTCCTCCTGGGAGTTACACATGATGTAGTTCGAAGGGCCATAAAAACCTCTCTTCATAAGATTATCATAGGTTATATAGCTCCTATGCATAACTTCCCAAGAAAATAAATTAATTTTAGACCAACCCTTAGCCACCCAAACTTTATCCCATGGGGCATCCTACAGGATCAAGGGAGGAGGGAGAAAAGAATTATAACCATCACGAACAATGAATACACCTAGAGTACCAAGGCCCTAGGAAATCCTATCCTCTTCATATTTCTCTATAAGGAACATTTTCTTGAGGACCTTATCAATAATAATCCTTTGATGAAGAGGGACATGAATAGGCAATTCTTCTAACCTCTTCCATTGAAAGAAAGAGAAATATCCAATGTTAAGAAGTAATATATGAAGCCATATTTATCCATCCTCTACCCTTAAGGATTTTTTGCAAGGGCTACAACTATGGAAAATCATAGATTAAGGGGGGATGTTGGTCCCAAGAATCACTTAAAAATTTATCTATCTCCTTTACCTACTTTCTAAAAAACTCTATATTTTACCATTTTTCACTAGATTTTAGGACCTTCCAAATAATGGATCTAGGGCCCCTTAGAGGAATGTGACCAACTTCTTGATGAGGGATAGAACCCAAATACTTACTAGTGATGACTTTTTGGTCACAAATATGATACAATATATAGGACGAGGAAGATGGATAAGTGCCAAGCAATGTAGAATGACCATCACATCAGAAGGGTAGGGCAAACAATCTTCAAGGAATGTTGGTTCCTCAGAGTGATTCCAGCTACTCTATGCTACAAAAGGAAAGAGAAAAATATAAAGGGAAAAGAAATAAATAAAATGCCATATCCAGACTCACAAGGATGGCTATAGTTATATCAAGACCTATGCAGGTTCAGTACCCCATCTGAAACACAAACCCCACACTAGATTATCCAATAATGTCCTTTTCTAGCTCTCTATTAGCGGTGGGCAGGAGGTGAATTCCAGTATCGATGAGCGGGTACATGAGATACAGGATGCAGAATCAAAGCACTCTCATTTTATTAACATTAGTAAAAATAAACCCCCAACCCATATAATGAACATGCTCCCCCTTAGTCACTCAAGAACACCCCATAAAATCTAGATACTAGAATAACATAGGATGACTTAGGCAAATAAAAATTTGAATATTCATATATTCATTGAAGAACAAGAAGACACAGTTAGAAGTCAAATAATGCAAATTTTGTATTGATAGAGGGGAAACCTTACATAAGAATTGTAATAGCTAAATAACCATGCTTTATAATGACTAGAATTCCATTTTTTATAACTACATTTACATTAGTTTTAAAATTCATACATTAATGGTGGTAGGCGGGAAGATGATCCTCATGGTAGGTTAGCACTACTCTGGTACACTGCTCTTCTAGATAGCACCAGTCTTCTAGAAGATGGTAGATACTTCTAGATTAATCTAGATCCTTTGATCTTTTGGTAAGCTTATTATTGCTCAACTGCCCCATCCTTCTCCTTGACTGATGATCCTCTACTTAGATGATGAATGAAATAAATTGAGGTACCTTGGCAGTGTCGCACCGATAATATATCACTTCTACATATATTGTTAGGTACTTGGAATGCCACAACGATGTGCATATATTTAATTTGGGTGATGGTGTGGGTTTTGCGGATTGGATGGGTATTTTTTTGACATCTTGCCCTTTTCTTGTATTTGCATCTCCCACCTGGGATGGGCAGGATTCTACCTCCTTTACAAGGTTGGGCTTTTAGGATTCATTTTTCCATGCTAGAACTTTAAAATATCCATCCAAGTAGGGTGGGTCCTTGGGAAATCTTACCTAAGGTTAAGGGTGGGTGTTTACCTGTTTCTGCTTGATTTTTCCATCCATCCATCAATTTGGTTCATCCATGGTTATTGCTACTACTCTAATATTTTCTACCCATCCTTTGATGCCTTCAAAAATTGGCAAACTTTTTGAAGAAAAAATCATATTTTGTGAAAAGGATGGGGATGCAAAAACATACCCACATGACTCTACTAAAGAAAGCCTCCTTGTTGGATATCCATCTCCAATAAATTTTCTCAACAAGAGCTTGATTTTTTAAGTCTGCTTTATGAAAACAAAGACCTCCTCGAGATTTAGACTAACATATTTTATCTCAACTAAATAGAGCCCACTTCTTACCCATCCTTGGGCCATCCAACAAAAAAATTATCACAAGTGAATCCAACTCTTTGAGTACTCTCATAGGGGCAACAAGGATGGAGAATTTATAAACAGGCATGGCTTGGATCACCAATTGGATGAGAGTCATTCTTCCTATCTAATCCAATGATGAGTCCAGTTATTAAATTTAGCATCGTTAAAGCTTTACAATCAGCTACCCTTATGCTCTTAAAATGAAAGGTAATCCCTAGGTAATCAAGCAAAATGGTATCCTAGGCAAAGCTCAAAATGGATAAATCTAATCCTAGATTATTCTACTTGTATTGAAGAAAATAACCTTGGATTTGGCTACATTCACCTATTGACCAGTAGCATCCATGTAGGTTTTTAAAATGGCTTTCAATGTTCTAGCCTCTCGAATGTTGGCCTCCCCAAAGAGACCTGTATCATCCAAAAATTGAATATGAGTTAACATATCCTCACCTAATTGCACACATTCCAAAATATCTTATTTATTATTTATTTGAAGGAACCTACCCAATCCTTCAACTTGAATAATAAAAAGAAATGGGAAAATAGGATCTCCTTGATGAATACCCCTGGATACATGGAAAGGGGTCAAGGAAGATCCCTTGATGATAATAGAGAAGGAAACCATTGAGACACAACTCATGATCCCTTGTATCCACTCATGAGAGAAGCCAAATTTCTCAAGCATTTGATCCAAAAACTGCCAAGGGACTCTATCATAAGCCTTAGACATATCTAATGTAATAAGCATACATCTTCTTATAGAATATTGCATAGAATGGATAGCCTCATGGGATAGAATAAATCCATCCAAAATTTGAAATCCCTCCACAAATCCTCCTTGTTCTTGGGATATTATGTTGTCCATAATATTTTTAAGCCTTTCAACTATCAACTTAGTGATTATCTTGTAGGTCATATTGTAGAGAGCAATCTAAAAAAATCTCCAAGGCTAGTGACTTGTCCCACTTTAGGAATCAAATTAAGGAAAGTATGATTTAGATCCTGAAGCATATTTCTATTTGAATGAGTTTCCTCAACAACTTATGTTAAATCCTCTCCTATGACACCCAAAAATTTGTAAAGAACTCAATTGGAAAACCATCGGGCCCTACAAATTTCCCTGATTTCATACTAAATAATATGCTCCTCACCTCATATTTATCCACTGGTTTAAAAAGGGCTTGGTTTTTCTTGACTAAAATAATCTAGAGGATACAATTAAGTATCTCTTGTTGCATTGCAAGATTAGGGATAACAAGTGCAGTACAAATATTTTGAAAAAAATATTTGTTGCATGTTTCATACCTGGTATGGTATCCATCACCTATCCATTGGAATCCTAAAGGTAATGCAAAGAATTACTTTATCTACTTGTCAATGCAGAGTGATAAAATAAACTTATCTTTCAATCCCCTTCCAATAGCCAAGCAGTTCTTGCTCTTTGTTTTCAATAAATTTCCTCCTGATTGTTGATGGAGTCTAATTCTTTTATGACCAATTCATCTTCATATTTTAGATCCTCTATGATTTTTTCAATCCTAAAGTAGGTAGTAAGCTCCTCCATATTTTCCAACAAAGGAGCCTTTAGGGACTAAAAGTTAGATATGCTACTTATTTTCCAAAATTTAAGATGAAATTTGACATGTTGGATTTTTTGGGAAAAATATACATAACTCTCCCATGGGAAGGATGACCCTCCTCCCACTAGATGAGGATTTTTTCCTTCATATCCTCCTTTTCCATCCAATAATTCTCAAAATTAAAAGGTCTTGGGGGTGGATTATGGCCCAGTTTCCATTCTAGAAGAATCAAAAAGTGATCAAAGTTAGTGCAATTAAGAATCTCCATCCTAAAATACCAACAAAGAAAGGCCTCTTCAAAAACCAAAAATCTATCAAGCTTGACTTTCCTACTTGTCAACCCTACTTGTTTGTTTGTCCACGTATACGAATATCCTACATGCTGAACATTAATTAAATTGAGTTGATTAATTTTGGACATCATAAATCTATCCCCCTAGTACAAATAAGGATTTCCCCCTTCTTGATCCCTAAGAACAATTTTAGCATTAAAATCCCCTACCACTATCTAGTTCACTTTCTCTTTTCTAGTTTTACTACCTTGTAAAACTAACCATTGGTGTTGTTGCTCCACAAAATTCATACCACCATAGAAATTGGAAACCAATAAAAGCTCCCTAGAGTTCTTGCTCTTGAAGAGAGAAGTGAGGATACCCTAACTAGTAGAGTGATCTAAAGCCATATAGAGAAGAGGATTCCATAAAGTCACCACTCCCCCTGAAGTCCCTTGAGATCCAACCACCATGTGTCAGCCTATCTCCAAAAAATTTTAACAATGATATCCATCTTTTGAATGGAATATTTAGTCTCTTAAAGGCGAATAATATCAGAATGATGATTTTTAATTAAACTTTGAACAAAATTTTTATGATATCTACTATTTAGGCCTCTTATATTGCAATATTGGACAATCATTGGGAATTTGGATTCCAGTAAGTGTCAATCTTCTTGACCTTTCTCTAGATGATTAGTTGTTTTTCCTCATTAGACAACTTCTCATGATTTGATTTTCTTCCTACACTCTTTACTTGAGAATTTTTAGACCTTTTCTCTACTTGTTGGATCCCCAGGTCATGTTTCCTTCTATATTTTTCTCTATATTTCATGGAAACATCATTATCCACCACAACCATTGCAAGATTTTTATTCCCTAGATTTATTTGTGCTAAGTGATTAGCCCCCAAATCTAAATTCAAATAAACAATATGGATAGTTTCCTCAACCTTTAATGGAAATGTTATCCTTCTATGGTTCATCTATTAAGGTGGTCTCCTCCTCCATATCCAAGAGAGGATTAAGAATTTCATACCTGTTGAAATTTATTTCTTCTAATTGGCTAGAGTGTGTTATCTTACTCTTTTTATTTTTCTCTCTTTGGGGCTTCAAAAACCTCTATAAGGGGGTTAAAATTTGAGACTGTAGGAATATTCTCTTCTTTCTTCTCATAAAAATTTCTATTGGTGATGGTTTCCTTTGTAAGGATGAGACTCTTCATAATTCCCTCTAGGAAAAACTGGGCTAGATGACCATGTTTGTGGTAGAAATTACATCAAAATGGGATTGCCTCATAGTCTACATATTGGATCCAGGATAAGTCCCCCATGTTAATTTCTATTTCAACTAGGATAGGTTGGTTTACATCCATCTCAACATAGATCTGGGTATAAACAAAAGATTCACCCCTCATAATATCCCTAGAAACTCCTAAATATTGACCCAAGAAATTACTTAATTTTTCAAATATTGGTTTACACTAGTATTCCATGGGTAGGGCATAAATATAAACCTAAATAGTCACCACAGAGGGCTCCATCTAAGGATCAAATCCCAACTTCAACAACTGAACAAAAATGCTCACAACACCATATGTTATCCTACTTAAATTAAAGGCTTTGTCACTATCTTCTTGAGAAGAAAAACTGACAATATAATAGTTATTTCTAATAAGAAATATTGAGGTATCCCCAAGGGGCTCCCAATTATTTTGGATCCAAGAGGACATAAATCCTAAATACATCTTATGTCGATAAACTTACAAATTAGGTCATGCTTAATTCTATAGAGAATTTTATAGGGCACCAGGTTTTGATATATAACTAGTTTAAGATGAAGGGCCACCTGAAGAAGGTAGCCATTAACCCTTGCCTAGTATGATTATTGCTTTGGGCTATTGTAGAGAAAATAGAATGAAGATTTGAGTGTCTAAATAATATGTCCTCCATATTTTGTTTCCCTTTAACTGTATCTACAAACAATCTCTTAAGGAATGGGGGTTGAGGAGGGGGTCCAAAAGGTTCCTCATTAGCACCCATAGGCCACTTCACATCCTACACACATGACTTCACCCGAAGGAAATACTTACACCTACACAAAAAAATATTGAATTTCTACTTCCAAAAGACTTTAAAAAATTCATCTACCATTTTTTCAAATCCAAAGACTTGCAAACCCTCTCAAAAATTCATCCAGATACAAAACCCTTGAAAAGACCATATTAAAATTATTAAAAGTAGCAATACGGAGTTTGATTTTAAAGGTTTTCAATTTAAGTAAGGAGATAGCATTATCATCTTGAAACCTGCAAAATACATCAACACAAGTTAGTGTTATAAGTTTCTTAAAAGGAGCAATAAGGAGAAATAGATAGTGCTTAATACAAGTTATTTCTAAGAGCTATCAAAGTGCATTGATATTAAGAAAGATAAGGAAGAATAGTGCATAAGAATAAGGTTGAGTTAGAGTATCAAAAGATACCATTAAACATAGGTAAAGCTACAACAAGTCTTGGTGAAGAGAAGATGTCAAAGGAGCGCTACAACCACCAAAAAATAGAGAAGGTGCTACAAAAAAACTAAAAAGGTCTCAAAATTCTGGTGCAATAAAGGTACTTTATTCTAGCTTAAAGCATATTTATTTCCAATTTATAATAGCACCATATTTTTATTTTCTAAAGTAGCAAAAGGAAGACAAAATTTGAAGTGTCTTAAGACACCAAAGAGGCACAAAGGTTGTAGTCATTAGTGGTAGTATTATCAAGTTTAAAGAAGAATCTACAAAGTGAAGGAAAAAGAGCCAACTAAGAGCTCAAATTTATCTCATTTGAGGTGTCTAAAGACACCAAATAGGGTTCCATAGTTGCAAGAAGGCAACACCCATAGTGAAAAGAAATTTTCAGCAAGAAAATTTCAATAAGAGACAAAGACTAAGCAAGGATGAAGGTGCGAGTAGCAAGGAAAATATCACAAATAACAAAGGGTTACCCAAGTGGAATAGGAGAGAAGCTTAGAAAAAAAACCACCAAGGAAAGGAGCATCGCAACACCACCAAAGGAGGAGCCACCTTCATTTGAGATGAGCCACCAGCATATGTTGGATATCAAGAAGCATACTGCTATTTCAAGAGAAGACCAAACAACTTGCAAGGAGTTGACAAGTACATTAAGGAAGAGAATGGAACATTGATCACTAGGTTACATGTAAGAGAAGAAGTTTCCACTTCTCACAGTAAGTAAAGGAATCATATATCATTTAGATAAAAGGAGAAGAGCACCAATGAATTCTCACCTCATGAGGAAGTATATAATTTAAGTTTGAAATAACACTTGCACTTGCACCACCTAATATCAATAGTCCTTTGTGTAGACACCTAAAATGCATCATGTCAAGGGTGACTACTCATATGGACATGCTACAAGACCATATGGAGGATCTTGGATAGACTCTAAGATAGAGGAATGGTTCTAACCACTCAATTTAGGCATTTTGGCCTAAGTAGTCTGAACCGCAGCCCAGACCTGTGGTCTCCAATATAAATCATGGGTGACACCTACAGTCTATAGTCTGGACCGTAACTATGTCCTGTAGTCTTAACTAAAGTTTAGTTAGGCCTTCCATCCGAGGAAAATCGGTTGGAACGGCCAAAAGATCTATAAAAAGGCAGTTGAAGGATGAAATATTCCATAGGCTTCCATCCCAACTTGTTGGCAATTTTGGGTACATTGGGTACATTGCCTTTGCTCAAGTGTTGATGTTGTCATTGATGTCAAGAAGCGGAAGGGTTTTTGTGAAAACCAAGGTAGACAAAATAAAAGGTTTTATTTAAAACCATGGACAACAGATTTGAAATGGGTTTTTCTTAAAACCCAAGTTGGCTTTTCCTTTCATTGAAAAAGGTGCCCCGGTGATGAAGATATTTAATTTTAAATATTTAGTTTAAATTTTATTTTTAAAATTTAAATTAATATTTTAAAATTAAATTAAAGCATTTTCGACGTGTTTGGAAATGCCGACGTGTTTGGTAATGCATCTTAGTGCATATAAAAGGTGGCAATGGAATTCATTAAAGTGTGCAAGTATCGATATCAATTTCCGTGCATCGTCTGCGCCAGCGAACGAAGAGCTAATGTTTTATCGGTGCATGAAATCAATTAAGGGGTGCTCGATTTCGATCCAAAAGTTGACAAAAATTTGTGTGCGATAAGCATGGAGGGCAGTGATTGGAGGTGAGACGTATTGTCGATGTTTTATTCGCAGCGTGGTCGTGGAGAGCGTGCACACAAATCGAGAACGTAGGAAGCAATCCGATGTCAGTTGAAAATACAATAACAACGTGTGATTGGTTCGTTTTGACGACACAATAGTGAACTGAGGTTTCATAGAATCTTGGAAAGACTGTATGCTTCGTGCGACACACGAGTTTCAAAGGTCTCAGTGACAGTGTTAGAGACAAGTGGTAGCTCGTGCTCCCTTGGACTCAAGTGGGCGTGTAGCTCGTGTGGTTACCTAGGCATGACCAAGAGTACTAGGTAAACTAAGGACGCAAGTTCGAATCGATGACATTGTAGATAAATCTCGATTTTCGGAGCGCATGATATGGTTGATAAATCTTTTTAAAGGTATGTCCGAATTACCACTTGAAGTTTAATTATTTTATTGTGACTATTTGATATAAGAGGAGGCTGAAAAGCTATAGGAAGGTGGAGCGAAAAGGTACAATAAGGAAATGACTATATTTGTGTAATATGTAGATAATATTGGAGATATAAGGGTAAGGAAAATATATTTACATTAAAGCTTGTTATTGGTTATGTAATATTCTATTTTACTTTTATGGTATAAGTGTTTTTGGGAGTTATAAGGCTATGAAATGTTGTGATTTATTTTATTTTATGGTACAAGTGGTTTTAGGAGAGATAAGGAAGTTGTGCAATTAAAGACTTTGGTGATGATGATTGAAAAGTGGAGTAATGTTGATTATTTTGTGATCTACTAACCTTTGTGAAGATTGGCAAAAGAATTTTGTGATGGTGGCAGATTTCCAAAGGGGTTCCTTCACTTCAATAAGGTATGGGCACATTCTTCTTATGAGTATGATTGGTGTATGTTTTCCTGAAATAAGATTGGAGTGAAAAGGTATTCAACAAGGTTTCCTTTGGTTGGGTGTAAGTCCTAGTTTCTGGTTTGTTGAAGACTACTTATGCATTGTTATCATTGATGAGAGTTTTGGTGAATGCATAATTCTGGTTTGAGGTAGTGGAAGCATTGTGCACTAGGGTTTATGTTTGTAAGTCTTGTTACTTGCATTGAGATGGTGAAACCCTTGGATGGCTGTGTTGAGGTTGATGGTTGAGTTGCTTCCATAGAGGTTGGTTGATCAAGTTATTGCTTTTACTTGATACATGATATTGGGCTTACTCCATTGAGTTGATTTGAACAAGTTATTCTTTGCATTTGGTGATATTGTGTGGGTGGCTATTTTGTTCAAATATCTTTGGAGGGAAAAGGATTTCTACTTGTTTCCTTTTCTAGTGATGATTGGTTGAATGCTTCAAGGTTAATGTTGAGTTGAATGATGTTGGTTAAACCTTGTCTTTGAGCATTGTTGTTGAAGCCCTAATTGGTTGAGAAAATATATTGGTTGTTGGAAAGAACATGAGTATCATTGTTATATGACATATTGCTTGGTTGGCAATTGTTGGGTTGTGTTTCATGTTCTTGAGAAAAGCATACTTCATCTATCTTATTCTGTTGAGATTGAGATTAAGTTGAGATTGAGATTGGGAGTTAAGTATAGAACATATTGAGTCTCTAACAATTCTCTTTATGCTTCTATGAGGTTGATGAATCACATTGGGTCTCTAACAATTCTCTCTGTGGGTTCATGCCAAGCAAGTTTTACTTGATGAACTTGTGAGCAGGTTTTGGACAGGTTCCATTGGGGACTTGTGAGCAGGTTTTGGATAGGTTCCTATGGGGACTTGTGAGCAGATTTGGACAGGTCCTAGCAGAGGACTTGTGAAGCTGAGGTTGATAGTTCTATCAGAGAACTTGAGGACAGAGGTGCATTGGTTCTATGAGAAGAACCTGAGGACAGATTTGTGTCAGATCGAAGGACTGTGTTTGGTGTTGATCAAAGACAGAGGACGAGGACATTTGTGTTAGACCGAAGGACTATGTTTAGTGCAAATTCAAGGACTAGCTTTGAGGTGATAGAGTTGAGGACAGAGGTCTCCAGCCAAAGCAGGGAAGACAGGTGTCTTCTGTGGATAGAGTTCCATTTGCTAAGGGTAGCAGAGGCGAGAGGTCTTCTAGAGGATCACCGACTAGAGCGAGAGGTAGGGGAAGGTATCTCCTTTGAGCGAGAGGCTCATAAATTCAGATTGGGGGAAGGTTTCTCCTTTGAGCCGAGGCTCATAAACATTGTAATTGGGAAGGTTTCCCAAAGAACTTTGAGATAACTTTTAGAGAAAAGTTTTGTGGATGAACCATGTAAATTGTTGTGTCACTTTGTGGATGGTTTTGTGCATTGCTTTGATATTGCTTTGGATATATTGCTTTACTATTTTGAAGTATAAAGGAAAAAGTAAAAAGAGGTCTTATACTTGTTCACCCCCCTCTCGAGTATAAGCTTGTGTTCTTCAATTGGTATCGGAGCGGGTTCCTTCGAAAAGTTTGACGACTTGAAGGAAGAGCTAGTACAAGAACACAAATGGCAAGGATAGACAAAAGCAAAACCATAAGACACAAGATAGTGAAGAGTCTCCTAGGGTCATGAAGAGATGCAAGATGATCTCAATGTTGTTGCTTGGGAATGGAAATAGTTCTCTAGAGAAGCACCAAAGGTGGATGAACAAGCCATATTAATAAAGTTTATGTGGGAAGGGTCACTTTATAGTTGATTGTCACAAGTAAGATGTTTCAATTGTGGAAACTTGTCACAAGGTCATTATGGCTATTTAGTAGCATGAAGAGGAAGATGACGTCAAAAGTGATGAAGATAAACAGGATTGTAAGAGCAAGGATTCTAAAAGGCATAGGCATCAAAGGAAGAACAAAGATGAGCACAACAATAAAGGAAAGAGGTATTCTCACAAGCACAAGAAGAGCTTCTACCTAGACAAAGCAAGTAAGTGTTCTAGTAGTGATAGTGAAAGTTCTTCAAGTGATAATGAAAATGAGATGTTGTTCATATCAGAAAAAGAGGAAGAACCAAAACATAGATTCATTATCATGAAATGTCTTAGATGTGGAAATTTTGGTCACCTTGAGGATGATTGCACAAATAATGATTTGGTTGCTAGTATGTATGAGGATGCTTCAGAAAATGATAAGGAAGATGCATGTATGGTTTTTGAAAAGGGTAGCACCTCTAGTGATAAGAAATCTAAAAAAGGCCTTGATGATTCTAAAAGCAAACATATAGAGGAAAGTGAAGTAGATCTTAAAGGTGAACTTATTAGTGCTCTTAGTGCTTTGAAAAAGGAAAGAAAGAAGAATGCTAGACTCAAGGATAAGTTAGATGAATGTTGTATGGAGAGAGATGAACTTATAGAAAGTCTTGATGTCTCTATGGCTAAGGCACAAGAACTCAAGGATGAGTTGAAGTCTAAGGTTCTTGAGTATAGTGAGTTAGAGCAGAAAATGGCTTCTTTGAAAGAAGAAAATAAAGAGTACAAGGATAAGCTCTACAGATTTCAGGATAGCTCCAAAAAGGTTAAGTCTCTCATCAAAGGTCAAAGAAAGACAACAGACAAAACAAGCCTCGGTTTTGTTAAGCCTCACAAGGAACAAGTTGGAGAGTCTAGTAAGAGACTCCAAAAGGAAGAGAGTTCTGATGAAGAGAGTATTTCAGAGAAAGAGTCTGTGAATGATAGATGCACAGAAACAGAAAACAGAATTTAGAATGAGAAGAAGGAGAAGTTTTCAGGACCTAAGAAGTCAAATAAAGGAAAGTTTCAAGGCAGATGTTTTGCATGTCACAGATTTGGTCACATGGTTGTACATTGCATGGCTCAAGTGAAGAAGGTAAATGACAGTTTTAGAAGTGGTAATTTCTTTCATGGGTATTGCTACTCTTGCAATCAGTTTGGGCATAAGGCAGTTTGTTGCAAGGCAAATAACAGGAACTGGGTTAGTCATAACAGGCTTGGTTTGGTCAAAACAGATTTGGTCAAAACAAGTTTGGTCAGAACTGGTTTGGTCAGAACTTGTGGATTCAAAGAACAGGTATGCCTAAAAGAAATAACATTGTTACTTGTTATAAGTGCAACAATGAAGGTCACATAGTCAGACAGTGTAGAGTTGAAATTCTAGGATACGGGAACAGGAACAGTGGCATGATCAGGTCCAAGGATCAGAACAATGACAGGAACAAGAATATGGACAAAGAGTTCAAGAGAAGGGCCGGCAAGGAAGTTATAGACGCTGATGATGATCAGTTCCTAATGGGAGTTTTACTCCCACCCTAGCATTAATCACCTCAACAGGAGGTGGGGGAGGGACTAAGCTAAGAGGCTCATTCTTAGTTTTGAGCCCCAAAGGTGGCCCTTTGCCATTGATGACAAAGGGGGAGAGATATGAGTAAGGGGGAGAGCTTCAAGTGAAGAGGAAAGCTTCAAGTCAGGGGGAGCAAAACTTCAAAGAGAGTGATTTCAGTTTTGGCTCTTGAAGATGTGTTTTTAGTAAAGTTTTGCCATCAATGACAAAGGGGGAGATTGTTGGCAATTTTGGGTACATTGGGTACATTGCCTTTGCTCAAGTGTTGATGTTGTCATTGATGTCAAGAAGCGGAAGGGTTTTTGTGAAAACCAAGGTAGACAAAATAAAAGGTTTTATTTAAAACCATGGACAACAGATTTGAAATGGGTTTTTCTTAAAACCCAAGTTGGCTTTTCGTTTCGTTGAAAAAGGTGCCCCGGTGATGAAGATATTTAATTTTAAATATTTAGTTTAAATTTTATTTTTAAAATTTAAATTAATATTTTAAAATTAAATTAAAGTATTTTTCGATGTGTTTGGAAATGCCGACGTGTTTGGTAATGCATCTTAGTGCATATAAAAGGTGGCAATGGAATTCATTAATGAGGAAGAAGTGTGCAAGTATCGATATCAATTTTCGTGCATCGTCTGCACCAGCAAACGAGGAGCTAATGTTTTATCGGTGCATGAAATCAATTAAGGGGTGCTCGATTTCGATCCAAAAGTTGACAAAAATTTGTGTGCGATAAGCATGGAGGGCAGTGATTGGAGGTGAGACGTATTGTCGATGTTTTATTCGCAGCGTGGTCGTGGAGAGCGTGCACACAAATCGAGAACGTAGGAAGCAATCCGATGTCAGTTGAAAATACAATAACAACGTGTGATTGGTTCGTTTTGACGACACAATAGTGAACTGAGGTTTCATAGAATCTTGGAAAGACTGTGCTTCGTGCGACACACGAGTTTCAAAGATCTCAGTGCCAGTGTTGGAGACAAGTGGTAGCTCGTGCTCCCTTGGACTCAAGTGGGCGTGTAGCCTGTGTGGTTACCTAGGCATGACCAAGAGTACTAGGTAAACTAAGGACGCAAGTTCGAATCGATGACATTGTAGATAAATCTCGATTTTCGGAGCGCATGATATGGTTGATAAATCTTTTTAAAGGTATGTCCGAATTACCACTTGAAGTTTAATTATTTTATTGTGACTATTTGATATAAGAGGAGGCTGAAAAGCTATAGGAAGGTGGAGCGAAAAGGTACAATAAGGAAATGACTATATTTGTGTAATATGTAGATAATATTGGAGATATAAGGGTAAGGAAAATATATTTACATTAAAGCTTGTTATTGGTTATGTAATATTCTATTTTACTTTTATGGTATAAGTGTTTTGGGAGTTATAAGGTTATGAAATGTTGTGATTTATTTTATTTTATGGTACAAGTGGTTTTAGGAGAGATAAGGAAGTTGTGCAATTAAAGACTTTGGTGATGATGATTGAAAAGTGGAGTAATGTTGATTATTTTGTGATCTACTAACCTTTGTGAAGATTGGCAAAAGAATTTTGTGATGGTGGCAGATTTCCAAAGGGGTTCCTTCACTTCAATAAGGTATGGGCACATTCTTCTTATGAGTATGATTGGTGTATGTTTTTCTGAAATAAGATTGGAGTGAAAAGGTATTCAACAAGGTTTCCTTTGGTTGGGTGTAAGTCCTAGTTTCTGGTTTGTTGAAGACTACTTATGCATTGTTATCATTGATGAGAGTTTTGGTGAATGCATAATTCTGGTTTGAGGTAGTGGAAGCATTGTGCACTAGGGTTTATGTTTGTGAGTCTTGATACTTGCTTTGAGTTGGTGAAACCCTTAGATGGCTGTTTTGATAGTGATGGTTGAGTTGCTTCCATAGAGGTTGGTTGATCAAGTTATTGCTTTTACTTGATACATGATATTGGGCTTACTCCATTGAGTTGATTTGAACAAGTTATTCTTTGCATTTGGTGATATTGTGTGGGTGGCTGTTTTGTTCAAATATCTTTGGAGGGAAAAGGATTTCTACTTGTTTCCTTTTCTAGTGATGATTGGTTGAATGCTTCAAGGTTAATGTTGAGTTGAATGATGTTGGTTAAACCTTGTCTTTGAGCATTGTTGTTGAAGCCCTAATTGGTTGAGAAAAGATATTGGTTGTTGGAAAGAACATGAGTATCATTGTTATATGACATATTGCTTGGTTGGCAATTGTTGGGTTGTGTTTCATGTTCTTGAGAAAAGCATACTACATCTATCTTATTCTTTTGAGATTGAGATTGAGTTGAGATTGAGATTGGGAGTTAAGTATAGAACATATTGAGTCTCTAACAATTCTCTTTATGCTTCTATGAGGTTGATGAATCACATTGGGTCTCTAACAATTCTCTCTGTGGGTTCATGCCAAGCAAGTTTTACTTGATGAACTTGTGAGCAGGTTTTGGACAAGTTCCATTGGGGACTTGTGAGCAGGTTTTGGACAGGTTCCTGTGGGGACTTGTGAGCAGATTTGGATAGGTCCTAGCAGAGGACTTGTGAAGCTGAGGTTGATAGTTCTATCAGAGAACTTGAGGACAAAGGTGCATTGGTTCTATGAGAAGAACCTGAGGACAGATTTGTGCCAGACCGAAGGACTGTGTTTGGTGTAGATCAAAGATAGAGGACGAGGACATTTGTGCTAGACCGAAGGATTGTGTTTAGTGCAAATTCGAGGACCATATTTGAGGTGATAGAGTTGAGGACAGAGGTCTCCAGCCAGAGCAGGGAAGACAAGTGTCTTCTGTGGATAGAGTTCCATTTGCTAAGGGCATCGGAGGAAGAGGTCTTCTAGAGGATCACCAGCCAGAGAAGAGGTAGGGGAAGGTATCTCCTTTGAGCAGAGGCTCATAAATTCAGATTGGGGGAAGGTTTCTCCTTTGAGCCGAGGCTCATAAACATTGTAATTGGGAAGGTTTCCCAAAGAACTTTGAGATAACTTTTAGAGAAAAGTTTTGTGGATGAACCAAGTAAATTGTTGTGTCACTTTGTGGATGGTTTTGTGCATTGCTTTGATATTTCTTTGGATATATTGCTTTACTATTTTGAAGTATAAAGGAAAAAGTAAAAAGAGGTCTTATACTGTTCACCCCCCCCTCTCAGTATAAGCTTGTGTTCTTCACAACTATCCTAACCACCCTTCTTGGTTTTGGCTTCTCCATGAAGCCACCCCTAGACCTAGGGGCATACTATAAATACCCTCTCCAAATGGGGATAAAAAAGGAGCAAGCATTGGAGATTTGAGTAGCGAAGCCCTGGTGAATTATACACTCAAACTGAGTATACTAAGATATAGAGCTATTGCACTTAATCCTTGACCATTTTGCCACCATTCATGATGAACTGCATTATGGATGCCCTAGGTGCTTAGGAGGATCAAGAAATGCAAATTCAGGAAAACAAAATCCCTTCACATCGAATTGACTACCAAATTAGTTTGAGGACAACAAAGGTGACCCTTGAACATCAATTTGGACAAGGAGGTTAAGCCCACTACCCTTGGAATTGAGGGTAAGCCTATCATAGTGCTAACCACGACTGTCATCCATGGTTTATAGTGCAAACCATGCATCAGAGTTGTGGTTTGTAGCAGAGGTATAACCACCTTCCTATTTCTATTTATGTCCAGCTAGTTAGGTTAGATTAGCTATTTTGTTGATTTAATAGCATTTTAGAAGACTTCTTACCATAGAACTAGGCTAGATTCATATTTTATTCTTATGTTTTAATTAGGACTAAAATACTGTCTTTATGCATGTTTATGCTTCATTTTCTATATTTGATTTGTGTATAGTGTAGCTGCTATTTTACTTTATGTTATTACATGAATCTTGATTCAATTTGCATAGTTTAGCATATTTATTTATGCTTTCTTGATTATGCATGTTAATGGTGTCATTATACATTTTACCTAAAAGGGCCTTATCATGAGATGTTGCCTATATTTTTGACATTCTTGTTGTTTCTTGACTGCAAGGAACATTATTTGAAGGAGATATAAAGCATCTAATTCCTTCCTCAATGCGAAGAAGAGGGTCATTGACACCCTAGAGCAGTTTGTGTCACCCTGAGCGGTATTTTGATAACACCTACCCTTGATAGGTATTAAACACTATTATAATTGATGTATCAAATGGGTATCCCTAAGATGGACGAATCTGTAATTTGAGTCCATTGAAATTAATAAAGGATTATTTATATTCATGTTATTTCTTGTTATCAAATTATGCATGCCTATCTATGTATCTTTCTTCAATTGCAATAGTTATATCGAGTGTGAGACTTTTTGGTGGTTACATATGGCGATCATGGTGGTTTGATACTCCTCATATGTACTCTTTTTGCATATATATATGACTTGGTCTTTATGGCTCATTATGTGTATCTAATGTTTAATTTTTATTTTATGTTTATTTGATGCACATGGATGCAATGCTTATATGATGCTATGTTTATATGATGTAATATTTATATGATGCAATATTTATATGATGCAATGTATGGATGACATGCACTATATAGCTATCTTATTTATGATGATGTTGATGAGATGCAGTGATCTAGATGATTAGATGTGCCATATATAATGTATGCATATGGATGCACTATTTATTTTGAAAGCATATTTATTTTTGCTTTGTGGGCATGCGTTCATTTTTATGAAGTTATGGTATGCTATGCAATGTATGGTAATGCATTATGTACATAATCGTGATCTAATGAGAATGAACCTGTATGCTTTAATCACTTAAAACATAAAGAATGAATGTAAACTGTGTATATCAATTTTAAAATGTGACATCACAGAATGTATGACACTCATACAAAATAATTGATAATTCTCATTACAAGAACTTAATCAATTAATCAACCATATATGAAATGTAGTGAAATGGATTGGTATAATGCTAATGAATGAATATGTCATTTTGTATATTTCTCTTTGCTGCACTATATAGTCAGTGGCCGTCTAAACATCATTTCTGATATTCATGCAGTATCTATCATATATGTTTGATTATGCTTTGTAAAATGCATTTTGATGAATGAATGACTCGTATTTTTGATGTCTAATGATATTTGGTATTTTTTTGCTATTAGAGAACTTTTTGAGGTTTTCCATCAGACTCAAACACCCTAGTAGACTTCTCCAAAAATTACATACTAATTGTACAAGGCGTTTATTGGACAAGGCTTTTGCCATGACAGATCCAACTATTCATTATCCTTGTGTGTGCATGTGAGTATTTTAAGATAGACCATAAGCATACCCCGTATGTTAGTCGAGAATCTTTCAACCCATATGTGAGATAGGGTTCCTCATACGATCATACCATCCTTGTTTCAGCTTTGATTAGACTTATACAACTAGACAATCCTAGGTACCTAGAGCTAGCTCATCTTGCAAATTGATCAGGGCTACCCCTCCAAATGCAAGCGAGACTCTTTCAACCCATTGCTACATTTGGGGATCATCCAATAGAACTACCCCTCCGATTGCAGGCGGGACTCTTCCAACCCATTGCTATGATTGGGTATCACTCTATGGCTTTCAAAAGGTGGACAATCCATGAATTCAAGTTCTCACCCTTCTTACTTGCTCATATGTAGTGATAAAAATCACTGTTAGTCCACATGTTACCATTTTCTTTGAGCAAGGGATTTTTATAGTGCTTTTGATTCACTATGTCACTTTACATTTGATTTGAATTTTGTACTTTAAAATTTGCACTTTGTAACTTGGGATTTAAACTTTGTAACTTTGGGATTTATAGGGGAAATTCTTGTCCTTTTGCCAAAGTTCACCTTTTTAAACCGACTATTTGCAAGATAGTCAGATCGTGAAACCCATATCTCTAGATACCTAAGACTACTTTCACAGCTTTCATCATCTCTTGTCTTAGCAAGATTTTATATTGTTTTGCTTAGTGACAGGATTCTGATATGTTGAAGCACTATCCCAACTAATGACCTCGTATATAACAACAAAGTAATATTTCTAAAATATCTACAGAACCCACTAGGTATGTTTGAGTGACTAGAAAACTTAATATACATACATATTTCTCCGTAATAGGTATCATGTATGAATGCAATGAATTATAATAATGCAAGGGTGCATGATTGAAGCACAAACGTGTGACCATTTGTAAGATTTTGATAGACATATTAAACTCTACTGTGGAATGCAATGAATGACAAATACCTAAATGCAATATGATGATGTGAATGCATGAATGAAAATACAAACTACAAAAGCAAATGTTTTTGGAATTTTATATATTTTCAAAGTTTTATGTATTTTTGAGCTTTCATATTTGACCAAACGATGAGTATATATGTCTTTGGATATTTTTGAGGTTTACCAAGCGATTTTTAGAAATCCTTAGAGCTCTTTGGATTGACCAAAGGTCTTACATATGCCTTTGGAACCTTTTAGTTGAAAAAATCTCAGCAAGAGGGCTTGGAGCCTTTTAGGATTATCAAGAAGCTATAGGAACTCTCGGAGCCTTTGGGTTGACCAAGCTATTTTTAGAAATCATTGGTGCCTTTTTAGGATGACTGAGTGACTTTAAGCAACCCTCAGAGCATTTTGGTTGACCAAACAATTTTTATAAATCCTTGGTGCCTTTTTGACTGACCAAAGGGCTTATAGATGCCTTTGGAGCTTTTTCTGACATGACCAAATCACTCAAATGAGAGCTTGGAGCCTTTTGGGATGACCAAGTAGTTATAGGAACTCTCGAAGCCTTTGGGTTGACCAAGAGATTTTTAGAAATCCTTGGTGCCTTTTTGGGATGACCGAGTGGCTTTAAGAAACCCTCAGAGCCTTTGGATTGACCAAGAAATTTTTTGAAATCCTTGGTGCCTTTTTACTAACCAAAGGGCTTATAGATGTCTTTGGAGCTTTTGGGTTGACCAAGCAATTTTAGAGATCCTTAGAGCTTTTTGTATTGACCAAAGGTCTTACAGAAGCCTTTGGAACCTTTTAGTTGACCAAACTCTCAACAAGAGGGCATGGAGCCTTTTAGGATGACCGAGAAGCTATAGGAACTCTCGGAGCCTTTGGGTTGACCAAGCAATTTTTAGAAATCCTTGGTGCCTTTTGGGATGACCGAGTGGCTTTAAGTAACCATCAAAACCTTTGGGTTGACCAAGAAATTTTTAGAAATCCTTGGTGCTTTTTGGATTGACCAAAGGTCTTACAAACACCTTTGGAACTTTTTATGACATGACCAAATCACTCGAATGAGAGCTTGGAGCCTTCTGGGATGACCGAGTAGTTATAGGAACTCTCAGAGCCTTTGGGTTGACCAAGTGATTTTTAGAATTTCTTTGGTGCCTTTTTGGGAAGGGTACGCTACCCTAGATACCCCAAGTGTGTGTGTCATTCGACAATGGTGAGGGAGGTGCAATACTCTAGATTTCTCATTTTTCCTTATCGAATGTGGCATGACTTACGGGAAAGGTATGTTACCTTGAAGACCCCTAGCATGCATGCTATTTACTGAAGAGTAATCATATTTTTTAGGAAGACTGACAAAAATTGACTCCCCAAGGTGAATATTGGACCTCATCGGTGTGCCTATGCCTTGGCACAAGTGAACGAGAGAGCCATCCTCATGGATCTCATTTCATTAAATTAGGTATTCGATGACCCTCTTAAATTACTGGAAACTCAAATGTCGTATCCATGCACTCGATGATACACATAAAAGGGACCTTCATTAGGTGACCCAGTTTTGGATGCCTTACATTTAACTTTAGACAACATGAATGTTTGTGTCTTGTGTAACTTTTGAAACAAAATTAGAGTAGTCATCTAAAATGAAACTACTCATTGCACTGGACTATCATGCCTATAAGGCGACTGACGACTCCGAGGTCACTCTTGAGGAGGCGCAACCTCTACTTCATCATATTGGGGCACTCTAAGAGAACCATATGCATGGTAAACCCCCTTATCTATCGAATATTGCACCATACACTTAAATTCATGATAATATCGAATTCCATGACCCTCTATTCGATGGTAGAGACACTAGTGATACCCCCTGTAACCCATAGGTTTAACTCTATTTGGGTTCAAAGGGATGACATTAGGCAAGGTGATGACCTTAGCCTCTTGCAGCTTCTCAAATATATCAGACATAGACTCTTGTAGCATAGTTCCACTATGTTGCAACTATTTTGGGCTCTTGCCCCGCATTGGTTTGCTTTGATAATCCAATGGTTGGATTGGCCACATGAGCTTTTGCTTTCGCTGAGGATTTTACTGTATTTTCACGAGAAGCGATTTGTCCTTAGGTAGGGGTTGCTTTTGTAATTCCAAATTTTTAATCTGATTCTTTATAAAATGCAATGACTTATCTTGCTTGTCCATTCGATGCTCCTTCCATTCTAGATGACTTAAAATGGATTGCAATACTGACAAAGAATTCATATGTATTTCTAGCGACTGAATCAAAATACCTTTATCATTTGAAGGAAATAGAAAAGCATATGCCATCGATCCATTAGGTAATTGCAAATCATCTATTTCCTTCAATTGAATTGATGTGGATGTTTCTTGATAACATACGTCATCAATATTATCCACATGCTCATGCATATGACTCAACTCAAGCTCTTGTTTCACTTTGTTGTGTTGAACTGTGTCACTTTTAGTACCTCCAAGTGTTGGCAATTTTGGGTACCTTGGGTACATTGCTCTAAGTGTAAGATGTTGTCATTGATGTCAAAAAGGTCTTGAAGCAAATTGGTTTGATGTCAAAGATTGTATCTTGATGAAGGTTTCAGTATGGATAATGAGTTTCCAAGAAGATCAGGGTAGCCTAGTTGCAAAAAGTTCAAGAAAAAGACAAGTAAGAAAAGGTATGCAAGCGGCTGGAAAAATTGTCACGATTTCGTGACATGTTTTAGGAGAGAGAAAATACTGGCAAAACTATCACGATTTCATGACATGTTTGAGGAGAGAGAAAGTTCGGGCAAAAGTGTCACGATTTCGTGACATGTCGCATTTTCATGACTCGGACAGTGCAGGAAGGCAGAGAAAGAAAAGTGTCACGATTTTGCGACATTCTGCAAAGGAGGTTGTACGGACAAGAAAGTGTCATGATTTTGTGGCATGTTGCAGAAGAGGAAGTCCGCAGTATGATCTATCATAATTTCGTGATAAGATTGAAGAGAGAGAAAGTGTTTCAGGAACTGTCACGATTTTGCGACATGATGCAAAGTTCTAAGGAAGGGCTGTCGCATTTTTGCGACATGCTGCATAAGTCAAGTTGAGGACTGTCATGATTTCACGACATGCAGCAAAGAGAAGAGCCTGAAAGGAGAAGCATCGTGATTTCGTGACAGGTAGTGAAGAAAGCGTATGAAATCCATAAGTGTCATGATTTTGCGACAGGTAGTAGAAAAAGCTTTCAAAAGCTAAAAGCATCGTGATTTCATGACAGGCTACAAAGAAGTTGTACGGATGCAAAAAGTGTCACGATTTCATGACAGGTTGAGTTGGCAGTTTTTAGTTGGCAGAAATATCATGATTTCATGACAAAAATTGATAGCAAGTCTTCATCAGAAGAAGCGTCACAATTTCGTGATGAAGTCAAGAAGGAAGAGCTTGAAGGCGAAAGCATCGCGATTTCGCGACATGTTCCATTTTTGCTAGTGCAAGCCTCGAAGAAGGCCATGAAGACAGAAGTGTCATGATTTCACGACAGGAATGATGATGACATCAGCAAATGGAAGGAGTGTCGTGATTTCATGACAAAAGCGGAGAGGAAGGCCATGAAGATAGAAGTGTCATGATTTCACGATAGAAATGATGATGACATCAGCAAAAGGAAGGAGTGTCATGATTTTGCGACAAAAGCGAAGAGGAAGGTCAAGAAGACTAAAGTGTCACGATTTCATGATAGAAGTAAGATGACATCAGCAAAAGGCAAAGGTATCGTGATTTCACGGAAGAAGCACAAAAGAGGTCGACAAAGGCTGTAGTGTCACAATTTCATGACAGCAGGATTTAGAAGGCGTACGACATGCAAAGGTGTCTCGATATCATGACATGTTGAAGTTTTATGCCAAAAGCTATAGGGAGACAATGGAGCTGACAAAGTTAAATCTGCGTCAACGCAGCATAGGTTTTACAGCCGACGTGGTTGTAGGGTAAAATAGCCGACTAAGATCAAGGTTCTAATCTTGAGATTATGAGTATAAAAGGAGGGCTATTTGAATGTGTTTGGCATCGATCGAAGTGTGCGTTTGAAGAGTGACGTTCACAAATTTAGTGCGATAGTGAGGTTCAATCGTCGAAAAGCAAAGTGCAAAGATCGATAGCAGTATAAGAGTGCATTTCATTAAATATTCTAAGTGTAGGAGACTATAAGGAAATAGAGTGCACGAATATGATACTGTTATGAATGTGTAGAAGTGCAAAGGTCATTGTTCGATCGAGTGCAATCGTGACTCTAAGAAAATAGCGAAGGACCATATTTTATGTAGAACAAAGGAAGAGGACAGACCTGTGCCAGACCAAAGTGTGTTTAGGTGCAGATCAGAGAAAGAGGAATAGGGTATTTGTGCTAGACCGAAGGACTATGTTTTGGTGCAAATTCGAGGACCAACTTTGAGGTGACAGAGTTGAGGATAGAGATCTCCAGCCAGAGCATGGAAGATAGGTCTCTTCTATGGATAGAGTTCCACTTGCTAAGGGTAGAGGAGGTAGAGGTCTTCTAGAGGATCACTAGCCAAAGCAAAATTAGGGGAAGGTATCTCCTTTGAGTTGAGGCTCATAAACATTGTAATCGAGAAGGATTCCTAGAGGACTTTGATATAACTTTTAGAGAAAAATTTTATCCGTGGAGTAGCCCATCTTGGGTGAACCACGTAAATTGTTGTGTCGCTTTGTGGATGGTGCTTTGTGTATTGTTCTGATTACTGCTATTGTTACTGCTATCTTTATACTACATAATATTGTTTTGAAAGTTGTTTTGAAAGAATAAGTTAAAAGTGGTCTTATACTATTCACCCCCCTCTTAGTATAAGCTTGTGTTCTTCAATTGGTATCAGAGCTAGTTTCTCCAGATAAAGCCTAACATCTTGGAGAAGGATCTATCAGAAGAACATACAGTTTCAAAAAAGGATGAAGAGGTTAAGTTTGATCTCTAAAGTGAATTCTTTTGGGTTTTAAGGATTTCAAAAAAATAGAGTTCTGTTCTTAAGCATCATGATAGGAAGAAGAGACAGCAAGATAAATCTTCAACCTAAAGAACGATGGATTCCAGTTGGTCACAAGAAGAACAATCATCCAAGGCATCAAAACAGGTTACATAATACTTTCCATGGCTACTATTTTTCTTGCAAGAAATTTGGTCACAAAGCTATACATTGCATTAAATCGATGAATAGCCATAGGAAGGAAACTGTTAACTCTTTTGCACCTCTTATGGATAAAAATGTCATGTGTTACAAATGCAAGAATGTTGGGCATATAGCAAGGATGTGCAGTTTGGATAGACTTAGCCTTAAATTCAGAAATGAGATCAAGTCTAAGTCAATGATAGTTCAAACTGCTTTTCATGCACAAGACAAGGTTGAGAAATGGTATCTTGATAGTGGTTGTTCAAAACATATGACTAGTGAAAAGGAAAATTTTTTGGTCTTAAAAAACACAAACAGAGGAATAGTAAGTTTTGGAGATAACAGGTCTGCTAAAATCTGTGGTAAAGGGACTCTTAGCCTGGATGGGAAATCTAAAACTAAAAATGTGCTTTATGTAGAAGGTCTGAGACATAATCTTCTAAGTGTGAGTCAACTTTGTGATCAAGGTCATATAGTATCTTTCTTTTTAGATAGATGTGAGATTCGTAAAGAAAAAAATGGAAAACTCATTGCTAGTGCTACAAGGACTCCAAACAATCTTTACATGCTAAGTGAGATAAAAAAGGAAAAGTGCTTTCTAACTCAAGAAGATGAGAGTTGGTTATGGCATAAAATATTGGGGCATTTGAGCTTTGATAATCTTGTCAACATTAGTAACAAGGAAGCAGTTAGAGACTTGCCCAAAATAAAAAGGCCCCATAACACCATTTGCGGTCCTTGTCAACATGGAAAATAGACCAGAACTAGTTTTAAATCAAAAGGGTATACTTCTTCAAAACCATTAGATCTCATTCATACTGATTTATGTGGTCCCACTAGAACTCAGAGCATTCAGGGGGAAAGCTACTTCATGTTGTTTATAGATGATTATTCTAGAATGACTTGGGTGACCTTTCTCAAAGAAAAATTTGAAGCGTTTGAAAAATTCAAAGATTTCAAAGAAATGATTGAGAATGAGACTAAAAAGAGAATCAAATGCTTGAGATCGGACAGAGGAGGAGAGTTCACCTCAAATGAATTTGTGGAATACTGTGAGCAACAGGGAATTAAAAGAGAATATTCAACAGCAAGAACTCCTCAACAAAATGGAGTAGTTGAAAGAAAAAATAGAACTATTGAAAATATGGCTAGAGCTATGTTAAATGAGTCAAAACTTTTAGATGGTTTCTAGTACAGCAGTATACATTATCACCAGGGCCCAACTTAGAGTAAATCATCATAAAACTCCTTATGAGTTGTGGAAAGGAAGACCAGCTACAGTAAAACATTTCAAAGTGTTTGGGAGTAAGTGCTTCATCAGAAGGGAAGATCAGAATTTGGGTAAGTTTGATCCTAGGTGTGATGAAGGAATTTTTCATGGTTATTCTAGTAGAAGCAAGGCTTACAGATGCATCAACAAAAGAATGCATACATTCATAGAGAGCATAAATGTAACAGTTGATGAAAAGATAGGGATAAGAGAACCTGTCAAGGAAATCAGTGATGAAATCTATCAAGAAGAATTCAGAGAGGTTTCAAATGAAGAAGAGGAAAAACAACAGCTGCTTCCCAAAACTCCATCACGATATGTTCAGAAACATCATCCCAAATATTTGATCATTGGTGATCCAAACAATAGACAAACTAGAAGAAGAGTCATTCCATCACATGATTCTACAAATATTTCTTTATTATCTTATATTGAGCCAAAATATTTCAGTGAAGCATGTGCAGATAAATTTTGGGTAAAAGCTATGGATGAAGAGCTAAATCAAATAGAGAAAAGTGAAACTTGGGATTTAGTTCCAAGACCTAAGGACAAGAATGTCATTGGCACAAAATGGATATTCAAAAATAAACTCAATGAGGATGGAAAGATTGTCAGAAACAAAGCCAGGCTAGTTTGCAAAGGTTATGCTCAAGTAGAAGGTGTTGATTTCGAAGAGACGTTTGCTCCTGTTGCTCATCTTGATGCCATCAGAATGTTTTTGGCTCTTTCAATTTTCAAAGTATTTAAGATGTATCAAATGGATGTGAAATCAGCCTTTTTAAATGGAGTTTTGGATGAAGAAGTCTACGTAGAACAGCCAGAAGGCGTGTCTCTCTCAGATCAATCGGACTATGTGTGTAAACTAAAAAAGGCCTTGTATGGGTTAAAGCAAGCACCTAGGGCTTGGTACTCAAGACTTGACAGGTACCTTCATGAGCAGGGTTTTAGGAAAGGTATGGCAGATAGCAATTTGTATATTAAGGATAAAGGAAATGATATGCTGATTGTAGTTGTCTATGTTGATGATATCATTTTTGGGGGAAATAACACCCAGATGTGCAAAGATTTTGCTAACACCATGCAGAAGGAATTTGAGATTTCTATGATTGGAGAGCTGTCATTCTTTTTGGGTCTTCAGATTGCTCAATCGAAATACGGTATTTTTCTCTCTTAAGGAAAATATATCAAAGAGATGTTAAAAAAATTCGGGATGATGGACAACAAACCTGTATGTACTCCAATGACTACAGGGTGCAAGATGAGTAAATATGATGAATCTCCAGTGGCAGATCAAAGGTTGTACAGATCAATGATTGGTAGTTTATTATATGTTACAGCTACCAGACTAGATATCATGCAGGCTATTGGATTAGTAGCCAGATTTTTGGCAGCTCCGAAAGATTCTCATGTTATAGTAGTTAAAAGAATATTCAGATATCTAAAGGGCACTATGGACTTTGGGCTTTGGTATCCCAAAGGTGATGATTTCACTCTCATAGCCTATACAGATGTAGATTGGGTAGGCAGTAATGATGACATGAAAAGCACCAGTGGTGGAGCATTCTTTCTGGGAAAGAGTTTAGTTTCTTGGCTAAGTAAGAAACAACCTTCAGTTTCCTTATCTACGGTAGAAGCTGAATACATAGTAGCAGTGGCTGGGTGTACTCAAGTTCTATGGATGAAAACCACCTTGGAGGATTTCAAATTCAAGCATGAACAACCCATCTCCATATTTTGTGATAATACTAGTGCCATAAGTATTTCCAAAAATCCGGTAATGCACTCAAGGACAAAGCATATTTCCATCAAGTATCACTTTCTAAGGGAGAAAGTGCAAGATAAGCAAGTCAAGGTAGAATATGTGTCTACTAAAGAGCAGATTGTAGATATCTTCATAAAACCTCTTCCAAGAGATACGTTTGAGTATCTAAGGGAGAAATTGGGAGTTGTACTCCCACCCCAGAATTAATCACCTCATCGAGGAGGTGGGGGAGGGACTAAGCTAAGAGGCTCATTCTTAGTCCCGAGCCCCAAAGGTGACCCTTTGCCATTGATGACAAAGGGGGAGAGATATGAGTAAGGGGGAGAGCTTCATAGTGAAGAAGAGAGCTTCAATTCAAGGGGAGCAAAAACTTCATTTTGTAGATTCTCAGTTGTTGGCACAGTTAGTTTCAGTTTTGGCTCTTGAGTAGTGTTTTCAGTTAAGGTTTGCCATCAATGACAAAGGGGAATATTGTTGGCAATTTTGGGTACCTTGGGTACATTGCCTTTACTCTAAGTGTAGATGTTGTCATTGATGTCAAAAAGGTCTTGAAGCAAATTGGTTTGATGTCAAATATTGTGTCTTGATGAAGGTTTTAGCATGGATAGTGAGTTTCCAAGAAGATCAGGGTAGCCCAGTTGCAAAAAGTTCAAGAAAAAGACAAGTAAGAAAAAGTATGCAGGCGGCTAGAAAAACTGTCGTGATTTCATGACATGTTTCAAGAGAGAGAAAATGCTGGCAAAACTGTCATGATTTTGTGACATGTTTGAGGAGAGAGAAAGTTTGGGCAAAAGTGTCACGATTTTGCGACATGTCGCATTTTTGTGACTCGGACAGTGCAAGAAGGTAGAGAAAGAAAAGTGTCATGATTTCGTGACATTTTGCAAAGGAGGCTGTACGGACAAGAAAGTGTCATGATTTCGTGACATGTTGTAGAAGAGGAAGTTCGTAGTATGATCTGTCACAATTTCGTGACAATATTGAAGAGAGAGAAAGTGATTCAAAAACTATCATGATTTTGTGACATGATGCAAAGTTCTAAGTAAGGGCTGTCGCATTTTCATGACATGCTGCATAGGTCGAGTTGAGGACTGTCACGATTTCATGACATGCAACAAAGAGAAGAGCCTGAAAGGAGAAGCGTCGCGATTTCACGACAGGCAGTGGAAAAAGCATACGGAAGCCAGAAGTGTCACGATTTCATGACAGGCAGTAGAAAAATCTTTCGAAAGCTGAAAGCATCATGATTTCGTGATAGGCTACAAAGAAGTTGTACGGATGCAGAAAGTGTCACGATTTCATGATAGGTTGAGTTGGCAGCTTTCAGTTGGCAGAAATGTCATGATTTCATGATAGAAACTGATAGCAAGTCTTCATCAGAAGAAGCATCACGATTTCACGACGAAGTCAAGAAGGAAGAGCTTGAAGGCGAAAGTGTCGTGATTTCATGACATGTTCCGTTTTCACTAGTGCAAGCCTCGGAGAAGGCCATGAAGACAAAAGTGTCACGATTTTGCAAAAGGAATGATGATGACATCAGCAAATGGAAGGAGTGTCGTGATTTCATGACAAAAGTAGAGAGGAAGGCCATGAAGACAAAAGTGTCACGATTTCACGATAGGAATGATGATGACGTCAGCAAAAGGAAGGAGTGTCATGATTTCATGACAAAAGCGGAGAGGAAGGTCAAGAAGACTAAAGTGTCATGATTTCGTGACAAAAGTGAGATGACGTCATCAAAAGGCAAAGGTGTCACGATTTTGCAACAGAAGCACAAAAGAGGTTGACAAAGGCTGTAGTGTCGTGATTTCATGACAACAGGCTTTAGAAGGCGTACGACATGCAAAGGTGTCGCGATATCGTGACATGTTGAAGTTTCATGCCAGAAGCTACAGGGAGGCAGTGGAGCCGATAGAGTTAAATCTGGGCCGACGCAGCGTAGGTTTTGCAGCCGACGTGGTTGTAGGGTAAAATAGCCAACTAAGATCAAGGTTCTAATCTTGAGATTGTGAGTATAAAAGGAGGGCTGTTTGAATGTGTTTGGCATCGATCGAAGTGTGCGTTCGAAGAGTGACGTTCATAGATTTAGTGCGACAGTGAGGTTTGATCATAGAAAAGCAGAGTGTGAAGATTGATAGTAGTATAAGAGTGCATTTCATTAAATATTCTAAGTGTAGGATACTGCAAGGAAATAGAGTGCATGAAGATGATACTACTGTGAATGCGTAGAAGTGCAAAGGTCATTGTTCGATCGAGTGTAGCCGTGACTGTGAGAAAATAGCAAAGGACTATATTTTATGCAGAATAGAGGAAGAGGATAGACTTGTGCCAGATCGAAGGACTATGTTTAGGTGCAGATCAGAGAAAGAGGAAGAGGGTATTTGTGCTAGACCGAAGGACTATGTTTTGGTGCAAATTCGAGGACCAGCTTTGAGGTGACAGAGTTGAGGACAAAGATCTCCAACCAGAGCAGGGAAGACAGGTGTCTTCTATGGATAGAGTTCCACTTGTTAAGGGCAGAGGAGGTAGAGGTCTTCTAAATGATCACCAGCCAAAGTAGAATTAGGGGAAGGTATCTCCTTTTAGCTAAGGCTCATAAACATTGTAATCGGGAAGGATTCCCAGAGGACTTTGATATAACTTTTAGAGGAAAGTTTTATCCGTGGAGTAGCCCATCTTGGGTGAACCATGTAAATTGTTGTGTCGCTTTGTGGATGGTGCTTTGTGTATTGTTCTGATTACTGTTGTTGTTACTGCTATCTTTATACTGCATAATATTGTTTTGAAAGCTGTTTTGAAAGAATAAGTTAAAAGTGGTCTTATACTGTTCACCCCCCCTCTCAATATAAGCTTGTGTTCTTCACCAAGATGATTTGTAGAACCTACTTGTTTGTATTCTCGAGATGGTACCCTGAGAAATGAGTCAAGAGTGACCAATATCAAAATTTATGGACCTGTAAATGTGGAAACACCACTGGGTTGTCTCATCTCCTACTTTATGTGATTAATAATAACTTGATCATCTGGCCTAATGTTGACCATCCCTACAAACTCATGAGAAAACTCCACAACTGCATGCATTGTGGGTAATTCATCCACATACTAAGGCTATTCTATTTTAGTTGTGATAACTGAATCTTCTTCATGCTCATACGATGTATCCGAGATAGGATCCACAGATGGAGATTCGATGAAAAGCTGACCTAAATCTTCAGTGGACTCTATGGTGGGCAACATCATAATACTAGCCTCCATAGACTCTTCATATTCACCATAGTCCTCGTAAAAACTACCTGGTGTCATGATGGATGAAGAGGGTGTGATACACTCGAGTGCATCCATGACCATGGTAGGTTCTTCCTCCTTGATATAAGTGTGAAGATATTCTAATGATACCTTCGAAGCGGTTGTGAGAAACTTCGTAAGGGTGTTCATTAATCCTTCCCTGCTAAGTGATGTCGAGAGTGTAGGGGTTGTAGGTGACTCCACATGTGATAGTGGTGGGGACGATAATTCCAACACCGTCTATGAAGTTGCATCCACACTTTGGATAGGCTCATCCAAATTAACTTGTATATGCATAGGCATCTCACTAGGTTTCTGTGGATTATCCTTAGGCTTATAATACTTGAAGGGATCTGGGTCTACTTCCACTATATGAACTTCACCCCCATGGGTGTACTTAATGCATTGATGCACTATTGATGGTATGCATTCCATGGCTCTTATCCATGGTCTACCAAGTAGTAGATTATACTGTCTTAATCCCTCTAAAATGTAACACAATGTAGGAATAATCATTTGTCCCACCTCAATGGGGAGGACTATTGTGCCTAGTGTAGGGGATTCCACATCATTAAAGGCTTGCAACATGAAATTTGTTTCCTTGATGTGAGAAAGTGGAATTTTGAGATGTTTGAATGCTAAGGTGGTAATGATATTAATCGATGATCCTATATCCACCAACACTTGCTTATACGTAATCTGTTGTATCCTCACTATGATATGCAATGGAGGATCATATTCCCTAACAGGGAAAGGTTTGAATTCCTATTTATGGAAAGTAATCACAGGTTCCTTATACGATGGAATAAAATGTATATGCCCCAAAGATTATGATGACCTTTGAGCATTAACATTGCTCACTTTTCGGACTTGGCTGCTCTCGACCTCATGCTTACGCATGTGATCCCTAGATGTATCTTTTGGTTGTTCTTTGATAACTTGAGGAATGTCTATATGTTTAGAAGCATGGTTATCTACTGGCTCAAGTGGCAAATTTTGATGATGCATTGGGTGCATCGCATTGAATTATTGCGTGAACACTCTAGGTATGCACTTCTTTTTGAAAATTACCTCACATGATTGCTCTTCACGTTCTTTTTGTTGGTAAATCCTCTCCTCATGTTGTTGGAGCTCATCCAACCTTTATTGATGTGCTCTCTTTCTCTCTGTAGACTCATGCTCTAGGCACTTATGCTGACGATGCACCTCCTCCAATTGGTCTTGGAGTAGTTGCCTCTTATGAGCTACATGAGACTCAGATTCCCTATAGGACTTACTCATGGAGTACGATCCATGACCCTCTATCTCCTTAGATAGATACCTAGTGATTTGGTTTCTCATAATATGTGAAGAAACCCCATGCTCTGCATGGGTGAACCCCCTATGTGATGAAGGAAGCTCATGATGACTCTCAGAAGGTCGCGCTTGGAGGATTAGATCCTCAGGTGCATAATGAGTGTGAAACCTAGCAAAGGAGGTGTACAAGGTTTAAAATATCCTCAAGAGAACATCAAGAGTGTTCAGAGCCCCTCGATGAACTATCCAAATCATTAGCTCATGATTGAGCTCTATAATGCCTAGTCATGATGAACCAACTAAACAAGACTCGAGAGATTTCCTCTCTTACTAAAAATTGTGGCCTCAAGGAGGGCCTTATCCTGATGAATTAAGCAATAAAGAAGCATACAAGGTAAACAATGTGATTATATCCTTGAAGGATTAAATGTGTGTCCTAAAACTAGTTTAGTACATTTGATTTGTTATGAATATACTCTGAACTCTTATCGTGTTTTGCAAAATTATTATATTTTATTCTCAGTTTAATTGGCTTTCACCTATATACTCACACAAGATGAATATGGTAATGAATTCCATACTCAATGAAGTAGCATAGGTACTACCAACCCTCACCCAGCACACCGTGTGTAGCGATACACCCTTCCAAATATGAGTACGAGCTATTTTGCACGGATAGGATAGTTCTTGGGTCAGCCTTGGCAATGGGCGGGTCCTGATAATACAATTTCAAATGAGCCAACCAAATGGTAATGACATCCACTGTTGGTCTCAATCAAATGGGTCGGATGTGAGAGCCCAATGCCACTGATGTTTACAATGAAATTTGGTGTGTGTGGTTCATTTTACTTTGCATAAATACAAATACATAAAAGAGCATTCATATGATCATTCCTACATGATATGCATAAGAAGGAACATTTCAAATTCACAAAGGTATGCATGCTATGCCCTACATGACGTTATGACAATGCACTTATGATGACATGGCCTCTAATTGGGCCTCAAGCATGCAAAATATAACATAATTTTTATCAAGGTCACTGTATTCTAGGGTGGACTGCAATTAGAGGTCCATTGTTCCTAGCAATGCCTTTCTAATGTAAAGAATGCGAAAGCAAATTAGGATTTATTCATTCATTATTTTCATTTAATGTACCTAATTTGCCATCGATTTTCCACTTACTATAAAAATACAAAGGAGAAAATGTAGAACTGGGAATGAAAACAGAGCCTACCTCAGCTCCTAATCTGCTGCCAAGTGGTTTCTCTACTATCTGCTACTTCTGCTATAAATTGTATCTCTGGTCTGCGAGCTATAGTGTGAACCATAGGTGACAACCATGGGCTAAAAAATAACCATAGTTGTTAGTTGTGGTTATCACTTGAGATAAAACAAACAATAATGTCAGCACTTAGGGGCTATAAATAGGGAGTATAACACCTTCTTGGAGTTGTTTCTGTAGATCCTCCACCATTTTTCTCAAAACTTGAATTTTCCTAGCAAACTTCTTTGCTTCTTTCTTATATGGCGCTAATTCATCAAATTTTTCTTGCTACTTCTTTACCTCATTATTTAGAGCCTTGTAAATGGTTTTCTATTCATTTAATACCAACTCCAAATGCTTTCTTGCCTCTTTAGATCTGAGGTATTTCTCTTTGTAATATTCAACATTTAAGTTTATGGTCCTCATGTGAGCTTGGGTATTTCCCCATTCATATTCCATTGGCAAATGAGTGATGTCTTCAGTTATTATTTCAGCTTGGTAACATTATAGAGTCATTTCTCCCTCTGGCTTCTGTATTGAGGGTGTCATATTCATTGTTGAACATTGCATACTGATGGGATCCAAAGCTATTCCCTCTTTGGTACGGGCTATGTTCTTGGAAGCTTGGGTATAGTGAGACCTCCACTAGTATGAGGCATTTTAGTTAGCTTTATTCATATTTTTAGCTTGGATATGGTGGGGTGACTTTCAAAAGAGGAAGCAAGGATGGATTGTAAGTTAGGGAAATTGACTACATGAAGGAAAAGAATAGTGACTATTGTGGCATCCATATTTGATGGTACTATGAGTGGGTCAGTGGGAGAAACTTAGGATGCTTTTGGGTTGGATTGGGTTGATGGTGGTGATGATGGAGGTTTTTTATTGGAAGGAGAGGAAACATCACCTCCATATGTAGAATAGGAAGGGGGGTTTATTTGGTATTGAGAAGAGGATGAAGTAAGATCGATAGAAATCATACCTGGTAGTTTTGATAGCTTCTATGATTTTATACTTTTAGTACTTGGTGGCTCCTTAGTAGGGGTTTATCTTTCAGTAGGAGTTATCCCTTTGGTAGGAACTTATTTCTCTTTAGGAGTTGGTCCTTCAGTAGGAGATGTCCCTTCGGTAGGAGTTGACCCTTCTGTGGGATTCATTTCTTCAACTAGTGTGTTTAACTCCTAGGTGCTAACATCATGATGTTCAAGGGGATGTTCTACATTTACTTCTATATCCCCTCCTACATTTTATTCTATTATTTCTTCTCATTGTACTTCCTTTTCTTATTCATCCCCTGTTGTAGAGTCTACATCTATTTTTTCTTGTCTGCCCTTCTTCTGCTTCCTTTTTGCTATCGATTTTGATCTCATATTCTTGGAGACGAGAAGGTGATCATCATAAGAGTCTGTGTCAGATGTAGAGGGGAAATGAATTTACGAGCCACTTTCCTTGGAATTTTTGGTTGCTCAAATTAAAAAACCATTTTCTTTTCCTTGGTTGGTTTATCCTTTTTTAGTGGTAGGCTTAATCATGATGCCATTGACGCCTGGTGGAACCTTGTCAACAAGAGTCTTGGACCATGTAGCTTGATACTTGTCATACTGGGTAGAGAATTCATGATCAAATTTTAGTCCCCACTTAGAGGTCATTTTAGTTTGCATCCTCATCATCCACTAGGCCATGATTTTTGTTGATGTCCAGTCATATCCCTTCTTCTGCATTCTCTTTATAATTTTTTCTTCTAACACATGACTTGGATTTTTCTTAGGGTTCCAATATGTCACATGTTCATAGAAATCATGCCATGGGGCCAATGGCTACATCCACTCTACATGCCATTCTAGGGCTTCATATTCTTCATTATTTATGCCTTGTTTGTTGATCTCCCTTTTATATGAGTGAAATTTTTTGAAGGGGGTTTTGTTGAGAGAAGTTTGTCTTTCTACAAACCTATTAAGGGGGTCATATTTCCATCTCTATAGAAACTCTACTAACTTAATGTTCTTTAGAGCTCGAGTGATTCGCTCATGGTCTCCTTTGCGAGATACAATGATCCCTGCAAACTAGAAAGGCATAAGGCATCCAATCTTACCAATCCTTGTGTCAAACTTATTATTTGTCATGATCCTCCTAGATGGACTTTTGAAATAAAGAAACAATGTATTAAAGAATGATTCTTCAATACTTGGTTTTTGTGCAGTAAAGCAATTATGTAATATTACTAGATAATTAATAATATGTTACTACTAATAAATTTCCAATATGTAGGAGCAGGTGTACTTGTAATTTTAATAAGTTGAGTCCTCCACCAAAGATGAGGGTACTTGAGGTTTGTGGAAACAATGATATGATAACTCGAAGGTAACATGGATAGATACCTTAATATAGCATGCATTCGGTTAGGGATAATCATTAATAAGTAGCCACCTTGAGCCCTAGACTGATGACCTAGTAGCTATCATAAGTTCTCGAGGTAGATATAGGTGACTAAATTGATGGAAATATCTCCCTCTTTATTTATGCTCGGGTTTAATTGTATGTCACTTTAGCACTTCACCTTAGCAATGAGAAAATTTGTAATGAATGAACTATCTTCATAAATTCTTGATAAATTTATTTTAAATGATAAACAGATTTATTCTTAAATGAAAATAATGTCTTATGTTATGTTAGATAGTCATTCATTTAAATAAATGATAAATTTATTTTAGATTGTAAATAGATATATTCTTAAATGAAAATAATATCTTATGTTATGCTATATAGTCATTCATTTAAATAAATGGTAAATTTAATTAAATGATAAATATATTTATTCTTGGATAGAAACAATGCCTTATTTTAGGTAGAGATTCATTTAAATAAAATGGTAAGATTTATGTTAAATGATAAGTGGATGTATTCTTAAATAAAATAAAGGAAAAAAATCAATACAAATCTATTTCGCTTACCTCAAATTGGATGGGCCACCCAGAGCAGGTTCTAGAGGGCAGAGAGGTATAGCTCCATTAGTGCAAGAATGGCTCCACTAGAGTGATGGGATGGTTCCCTCTCTATGAAGATAAAAGTCTTCAATGGTAGTTGCATCATGGAAAGGTAGGAGGAAGGGATGTATCCTCTACCACCTAACGAAGGGGTGCAGGAGTAATGGAAATGGTTGGCAGACGAAAGTTGAGAAAAAATAAAATAAACATGAGTGCTAAGACTAAGAAGGGGAGAGCAAAAAGAGAAGGAGAAGAAGCAGAGATAGGGGGTGAAGTGAAGAAAGGGAGGCTAGGGAAACGAGAAGGTGGGGTTCTCAAAATTTACCAAGTGACCATCGAAATCTAGCAGAGTAGGTGACCAGGTTGGTATTACTAGCTCACTGTCTTGTTATAGCTTTGTTATGGCTAAGTAAATCTTGCTACCTTGTTATAGCTCTGTTATGGTTGAGCAAAGCTCATTGCCTTGTTATAGATCTATTATGGCCAAGAGAAGATTACTACCTTGTTATAGGTCCGTTATGGTTGAGCATAGATTGCTATCGCTATTATGGTCGAGTGAAGCTCGCTACCTTGTTATAGTTTTTATGGTCGAGCATAACTCGTTGCTACTATTATGGCCAAGTGAATATCATTGTCTTGTTATAGTTTTTTTATAGCCAAGCAAAGCTTTTTGCCTTGTTATAGCTCTATTATGGTTAAGAAAATCTTGTTGTCTTGTTATAACTCTATTATGGTCAAGCGAAGATCATTGTCTTGTTATAGCTCTGTTATGGTTGAGCATAGCTTGCTATCGCTATTATGGCCAAGTAAAGCTCGCTATATTGTTGTAGCTATTATGGTTGAGCATATCTCATTGTCATTTTTATGGTCGAGCATAGCTTACTACCTTGTTATATCTGAGCATAGCTCATCGCTAAGTGTAGCTCGTTGTTGTTGTGCAACCAAAGTGAAGGTTTGTGTGCATAGCGTAGAAGGTTAGAAGCACCATTTTAGGAGACCGTAGGGTGGTATGTAATAAATCCCTTGTTGGATCTAGTCAAGTAGGAAGCTCGTCTTAAGATAGAATGTCCCCGTGGCGGTAGAATTCTAATTTTGAATTTATATTATGTTATGGTTCATTTTGTAAAATGAGGGTATGGGACCTTGATTTATTAAATAGAATGGAATTTGTATTATGTTATGGTTTATTTTGTAAAATGAGGGTATGGGACCTTACTTTCTGAAATGGAATGTAATTTGTATTATGTTATGGTTCATTTTGTAAATTGAGGGTATGGGACCTTTTTTGATGAAATGGAATGGAATTTATATTATGTTATGGTTCATTTTGTAAAATGAGGGTATGTGACCTTGCTTTATGAAATGGAATGGAATTTTGTATTATGTTATGGTTCATTTTGTAAAAATGAGGGTATGGGACATTACTCAATGAAATAAACTGGAATGGAATTTTTATTATGTTATGGTTCATTTTGTAAAATGAGGGTATGGGACCTTGCTTTATGAAATGATGAGAAATGTTTGTGGTACAAACTAAAAGTTGGTTGCTTGATTTAAATAAGATGAAAGAACCCAGTGCATTAAACAGTTAAGGGTGTGTGACTTTCATTGTTAAGTGAGGGTTAGATTATTTATTAAAAATAAAGCATAATGTGGGATGCATGGTAGGATGATTCTTATAAGTGGGTGAGAGGGGTCATAGAGAGGTAAGCTCTATGATAATATCTATGCATTAGAAATTTGAATTGCTTGGGTTAATTGTATAGTTGCAATTTGGAAAATAAATGAGTAAATGCATTAGAAGCATGTCTATCTAGATCCATGAGTGTCCTGATCCCCTACTATCCTCACTTGATCGATGGAAGAGTAGGAGGACCAAAGTCAATATATGGACTACTTCGCAAGTTTACTCTTTACCTTATTTACTGCTTGATTATGTAGTAGATTAGATTTATGGGGAGATTTCCCCAAGGGATTAAATGAGTGTTGTTTATTATTATATTTTGTTATCCTTTCTGATTGAAATGCTATTTAATTGTTATTGCATGTTTCCCTTAAATGAATGTTTCTTGTTTAAATTCGCTTATTTTGTTAGATTTAGTATCTAGATTTCTACTTGGTATTCTTATGTGTTTTTTTAAAGAAATAATTAAAAGTTGTAAGTTCTAGGTGAACATGGAGGATAACCTAAGGGCTTAAGACCCCATTAGGGATATATGTTATCTAGGTTTAGAAGTTTGTACAAATAGTTAAGATAGCTTATAAGAGAATGAGATTGATAGCTTAACTCACAATTCACATAGCATGACCACACATAATGGTTGTGTGTAGTAGGGAGATGTGTGTATACCTTCCAATTATTAAGGGTGGTAAGTCTTGCTCATAGAGAATGATGATATGGATGGACTTATGTGCATGAAATGAGATAGGCCTACATAAAATGAACTTGCATGAGGGGAATATCATGTGGTATGGTTCTTCAAAAACTTAGGGGATGTCAAACATTAATTTGGTCTAAGATTAGTGTTGGGCACTAAATTGTCATCAAGTTTTACTCAATACTACAACTTGCATGAGGGGAATATCATGTGGTATGGTTCTTCAAAAAATTAGGGGATGTCAAACATTAATTTGGTCTAAGATTAGTGTTGGGCACTAAATTGTCATCAAGTTTTACTCAATACTACAACTGTTTATCTTCCAATTTTCTATCTAGGTTTACACCCAATAGTCACAGCTCAACACTCAACATTGGATGGACCAAAGACTATTTCAATCCAACCTCTAGAGGATGCTAGTTCTTTGTCAACTTAGTAATATGCTGACTTAATTAATATTAATAATAGTTTGAGGAATAGGGTTAGAAAAAGATTTAGGGTTAAGGAAATATGCATTAATAGTGCTTGGATAGAGCTAACAACATAGGCATCCATAGGAAAACCTCAAAAAAACTACTTCCAGTGTCCCACAATCAGGATTAGTAGCACCCAAAACCATGAAATCTTCATGTAATAAAGCAGAAATAGAGATATGTTCCAAGAAGCAATTCCAATATCCAATATATTGACAATCCAATTTAGCATGATAGATCAATAATTAAACTTCCTACCAACATAGATCTAACTATGAACATATTTCAACTACCTTAACAACTAGTAATCCAATGCAAATGGAATGAACTAACCGTTACAATATTGACAAAAATACAATTCACAACTTCAAACCTCTTAGACGAAAGATATCAAAGATAACAAGTTTCAAGTCAAAAATCTGAGTAATGCTCCTTCCATTAGTTTGTAGAAAATATTTACACAGTAGGGCAAGAAAATGCACTAGATTCAACCTTTAAAATCGAGGTTTCAACCTCTATTTATAGTTTAAAATGAAAATATTCAAGAAGACATTACAAGAATTTAGAACTTGATATATGAATAGAGAGCTACTTTGGCGATATCTCATTTGCTTGTTGAGTCTAGAAAATATATTGGAACTAATCCACCATGGAAGCTCAGCTCTACAACTTGCTAGTCTAATGATGGTAGTTGAGCCTCAAGCTATTATAAACCAGATCTAGACCATTCACTATTCTTTAGAACTCCATTTCATTGTAGATTTACAACCGCTCTGGTTCTTGATTCTTGAAAACCCTTGGATGCTTCACCTTCCCACATCAAACTAACTGTTCTTCAATCCACCAAGAATCCACCTTTGTATGCTTCATAAAATATCAGTAAAATCTTTTTTGTTGATGCTCTCAATGAACGGCTATGATTAAATATTAGTAATGCTCTACAAATCAGCAGGGGAGAAACAAAATTACATTTCTCTCAAAAATAGCACTAACATCAACTCTAATTTCTTTGACCATCAGATTTGAGTTTGGGAGAGAAATACACTGAATCACGAGTAGAATCAAGTCTATTGCTAATCTACTCAACTTAGCCTTTTAAAATATTTGAGTCCTAGTGTCTACAGATTTGAAAATCAATCACAATATGCTCCTCAAAATTTGCTCCATTAGCTCTAACTCATTTTGATTGAAAAATTACCAATCTACTCTGTAAGCAATGCAAAATAACCCTTGTTCTATGCTGCTACCTTTACTTCCTCTCGAACACTTCCAACATTCTTACCAAGTGGCACAAAACTTATCACCATTTCACTCATAATTAGTCTTGGAACTCAACGGAATGCATATTCTTAGCACTTAGTTGCTAGAGCATGAGAAATAGAGAAGATTCATCAATACACACTTTCAAACATGCTGACATCATCAAGACTCAAAAGAATTGTGGATTGTGAACCTCGCACGAAGCCACTGCAAAATGCACTAGATACTAAGAGGAATTGTACACTTTGCCAATGTTTGTGAAAAAGGACTAAGTGTTAAGTAGAATGAAACCTCTTGTGCAGATCCGCTCCAAAATGCTCTATATCCTCATCGAATTGGATATTTATTTGCCTTAGAATAAGTTTTCAAAATTTTCTAAGGATGTGGTCATTTTGGGCCTACATTCTGGCACCTCCCAGTTGGATTTTATCACAAAGCCATCAAACTCAAAGTCTTATCCATTGGGTATTAGGAGTCAAAAAAATTGTTAGTCTTCAAAAATGCTTCAAATAATAATTTCCATATGATCACTACCCTCTAAAAACTTTATGGACATCCTAGAGGATAACTATTCACATGGAGATCATACTAGAAATAAGATTTATACACTGCTTCATCCAAAACTTATCCAATGCTTAAGCAAAAATCAATCTATGTTCTCCTTATAAAGCTTCTTCAAAACAAATGATATGAATACCTTCACAAAACTTCCATTCTCTACATCTCTTTGTATCATGTTTTTATTTTTGTCCTCTAACAGTGTCAGAGTCAAAATAGAACCAAAAAAATACAAAACTTGTACATGACTATAAAAAAGTACAACAAAAACATTCTAAGCTTGTGTCCCTTGCAGGTCCGTAGCAAATCTATTTAGTCTTCATCCTCTCGCCAAGCTTCGTATTCAACATTATCTTCTTGCTCTTGCTTATCTTCTTCTTCATTAGGTTATTCTTGTTCTTTTCCATTTTTATCTTCAACATCCTTTCTAAACAACTACACCATCATCTTAAAGGTTTGTAAATATTATTTCCAAACTACTTCAAAGGGGTTGGAAGTCTCTTTTAGCTACTTGTGAATGTACTCCAACTCAGTAGTGTCTTCATAATTTGTAGCACTTCTTTTATTTACCAAGTTCTCCATCAGATCTCAGAGCCTAGTTAAATTAATTATCATTTGTGAAACCTACTCCTAATTAATTGTCTCTTCCAGAGAATTAACCTCATATTCATCTTGGAATTCCTTGGCTACACTCTTCTTAATATCTTCTTCTAATAACAGAGTGTTATCCTCCATCCACAACCCTTTGAAGCCATTTTGAATCATCTATTTATTTATGTCTACTATATATCTTATGGTATTTTCCACCTTATCAAACAATAACCAAGCCTTTTATAGCATTCTATGCTTCTTTACTACAACTCTCACAACAAATCTAGTAGCATTTCATTCTTTATTAGAAATAGGTTTAGCAATCTCACTGAGCCTGCTATCTACCAACTTATAAATCTACTCAGATGGAATCACCATGGGTTGTAGTTCTCTAGTGAAGTTATCCAGATCTTCTTGAACATTCTGAAGCAAGTGGCTAGCATCATCCATGTAATCAATAATGGGCTATAACTCTAAGAATTTTTCTAGAACTTCAGACAACAGTTCTTTCCTTTCTTTCTTCAGCCCTGCCTTAGAGACACCTGAAGACTTTACCTTTTCAATCTGAAGCTACTACTTCAAGCTCTGCATTTCTTTGGCTTGTTCTTCATTTTTCTTCTTTTTTTCCTCTATTTTCTCCTTGAGCTTATTGGCCTCTTGAAATTTGTCCTACCAGTTCTTTACCTCCTTTCTAATAGCTTTCTCCATCTATTTTTTATTGGTGACTATTTTTTCAAGATTTTATATTGTTTGCTCCAGCTTGTCCATTTTCTCTTTGTATATATCACCCTTGACATAGAAAGTGTTCAAGTGAGCCTTAGTTATAACCAAATCATCTTCAATAGGTAACTGCTCAATGTATTTTGTGTATTCTTCTAGATGGTAGTCTTGAGAAGTCATTTCTGTATTAAACTTGCTTACTAGAGGAATTATGGATCTAGATGTCCTCTTCCTATAAATTGGATCAAAAAATATGGTTCTTCACTTGGTAGCCATCCTCTTGGAAGGTTTGGATAGTTTCTTTGTTGAAAAATATTGATTTTTTTGTGAAGCTTCCTTCTCCTTTTGTAAAGTTGCTAGTGTAGAATAACTCACAAGAGGAGGAGAGGTGATAAAGTATGAGAGAGTAGAATCAATAGCTAATTATGGCTTGGTAGAAGTGACTATAATGGAATCTATGACTACCATTGATGTTTCTATTGGTAAACTTATGGAAACTGCAGTAAAACTCACATAAGGGTGAGTAGGTGTGGATGAAATAGAATGCTTTTCATATGATGGGGGAGGTTGTAATGGCAAATATGGAATTATGGGATATTATGAAGAAGTAATTTCAGATGATGAAGAAGGAATTTTAGGTTACTTTGGAGGATATGAGTTTGTTTGGCCCTCAGTATTTACTAGTGAAATAGGTGGCGAACTGTGTGGGGATGAAGGCACTTTTGTTACAATCTCTTGCTTAGAAGGGGAAGGAATTTTATTTGGGGAAGGAGGAGGAGAAGGAGAAGAGGGAATAGAGGCCATACCTTTTCCTACAGATGTAAGGTGTTCTGGAGCTACCTCTATTCTCTATTGCTACACTGGTTGTACTTCATCTTTAGATGAAATAAGGGTTTTCTCAAAAAGTTTTTCCTTATCCATCTTCTTCTTACAAAATTCCTTATAAGCTATTTTTGGTGCCCTTTTGGCCTTTATTTTAAAAAATTGCAAGGTTTTTGGTTTATCATTCTCTATGTCTTCCTCAAAATTTCCTTCCTATAATGTTCTCCTATAATGTTTCTTTAGCAATAGTATTGATCTCCACTATCACCATAGTGGTGAACTTACCGGTGTGAACACAAAGTTCTTATCCTTATCATTCTGGTCTATCTCTAGAAGGCTCTCCACCTAGGGCTAGGTTCTTGGGCCTACTTTCTATTTGAATGACTAGTGTGCTAATGGTCTTTTCATTAGAACAGTACATTCTACTCAATAATTGTGCTCCTTTTGGGAAATTATCTAATTGCTCTATTGAGGGCTAAAATGTTTTTAGGACTTTAACAATAGTTATTGGAGTACCATCTCCTTCTTCTTGATATTCTTATTACAAAGGTGGGTATGGGGAATCTAACCCTGGTTGTGGTTTCTTACAAATCAACACAATATTCTTTGGGTATTTTGCCTTCCAAGTTGTGATATTCTTATCATATCTATCAAAAAATCATTTTCAATTATTAGTCCAAAATTTGGATTTATCCTTACCAATTTCCACTATCATCCTCCACAAATCTACTGTTTTGGCTTCATTCCATTTCTTTTTACTCTTTATGTCTCTGATGGTAGACTCCTACAATTGATGGTTTTCATTCTTATCTGAATCAAAATCAATAATATGCTCATAGAAATCTAACCATGGAGGGATTGTTCCATCTTGCCACATTCCAACGTAAAGGAGCATTTTACTTATTAATTTTGCCCTAATAAAATGGAGGCCTTGAGGTTTTCTCAAATTTGTAGGCCTTTTCTCCATTCAAGGTTATGTTCCTCTTGTGGAATATATCATCCAAGTCATATCTCCACCTTTGAGGAATGTAGAAAATGCCCAGCCTATCCATATATTGGTCAATTTTTTCACCCTGGCCCTTTTTGGTGATGGTTATGTCATCAATACTATGGTAGGTCAAAAAATATCTTCTCTTTCTTCTAGAGCCATAGTTCATATTAATAAATTCTGCTTGCCACAAATATTCTAGGGCCAATAATGTTTCTATAATAAAATGAGGTAGCAGAAAAGGCTTACCAGTGAAGCCGTATAGTCTAATGACTGTGCCTTCTATGAGGACATACCAATCTCCTTCTTTGGCACCCTCTATTCTTAAAAAAATTTTGGCTAGCGGTGGCAACCTAGGGTATTTCCCATACATTATCTTCAGTGTTGGCTCCAAAAATTCCAAGTTAAATCTATAAGTAGACTCAGTGCTTATTAGATGAGTAGTCCAATAGTAAATAGTGAAAGCACAAGGATACGAAAACAAAAAAGGAAAAACTCCAAGCACGATGCAAAAATGGAACTAAACTTAACGCTAAATCCTACGAATTAAAAATGCATAAAATGGAGAAAGCATAAATGAATTGAAATCCAAATGAAATAAACAGCCCTTTTCTTTTATTAATGTATTTCACAATTTGGTTACAACTTGCCTCCTCCCTTTTCAGGGGCGAGGGGCATTAAATTCATCTCTTGGTTACATCAATGGATAGCCATCCTTCTTTCGCGTGCCCACATGTAATATGGGTGGAACAAACATCTCCGCCACTTGCGTTGATGAGTCTTGACTCCTTGCTGCTCCTCTAACATCCAGACCCTACATTCAATGGAACAAGAAATAGTCAGTAGCACCTGCGGATAAAACAAAGAATGAAATCCCCAAGCCTACGATAAGTGAATGAGAAAAATGAATTAAACTATGACTAAAATGAATCCAAATGCTCTAAAATTTTGACAAGGGCATCAGACATCACCAGGAGGGCACTGCAAAAAGAACAGTTAGGAAATTCCTCGCCGATTTGAATTCGCTCGGGGGAGGGACGAATTTACTTGCAACAAAACATCGAAAAGGTACTGTCCCAAATTTCCTACCTAAGAAGCTCCAAAAGACCTAAAAACTCGGGTTTAGCTAATTGGGGGTATTTTGGGAAGACCCATATGGTCAGATTTTCCCAATTTAGCCTCTATCAATAGGAATTTGATGATGCTACCTACAAGTTAGTAAAAGCGAACAAAGATAGAAACATGATCAAAATTGTTCAAAACGAGACGAAATTTAAATGACAACCTATATAAGCATCATAGAATTTAATGCAAAAATGAAAGAAATAAAATCTTCCATAGATTTCCCATCGCTCCGAAGGGGGGCGATTAGGACTGTAGCAGTGTGGGAAGGGGCAGGCCGCCCACCGTTTGAGGCTTGATTTTGGCACCAATCCACTTGGGATGGGTCCAAAACCTCTTGTGGGGTATTGCCATCAAATTTGGTGGGATATTATGGCCAAATGTTAGTTTTGGTTCCAGATTTGTGCTTCCAATAACCACCCTATGACCTCCTCTCCAAAAGAGATCAAGGATGTGAAAGACACAACTTAAAAGGGTGTAGGTGTGAAAGTAAAATGACAACACTTCGTTGCTCAAGAAATGCTCCTTCTCCTATTTTTTTGGGGTGAGGAAAATCACCAATTTATAGACCTGGAGGTCTCTTGAATTGCGCATGCAGAGGCACCACTTGGAAATCATGCCTTCCCAAGAGGAAGGAGATTCATCCCTGAATAAGGACTTCATGACTGCCCTTGTAATAGCCTCTAACGCTCGAAAATGCTCACCCACACTCCCATGCAATGAAGGAAGTGTTAAGTGGCGGATCTGAGCTGTCATTTGTCAATATTTGAATTTTTGCTTGTCAAACCTACAATTTGCCCCACCCTGGAGCAAATTATGAATTCATCCCTGGGAGGAGCGAATCCCAGTTTGAATTCGTCCCTGGGTGAAATGGATATTGAGCAAAGTTCCTAAAGGTGCCAAAATGATTTTTGACCTTCCAAAACTACTGTGAGAGTGGTTAGGACCATTGTTTAACCTCTGGGGGCTGCCCTAGGGCTATGTGCATCAATGTGATTAGTTTTTGCAGTCACATTATTGGATTGGTGTTGTTTTGGTGTCTACATATGCCCCTTTTTGGGATGTGTTGTGCAAGGCATAGCACCGAGCAAAAATAGATAACCAAAGCACTAATGATTAGGGTTTCTTAGTAACCTAACCAAATTTTGATGCCCCAAGTATGAAAAGGGCATGCATTATTGAATCCTTGCTTCTAACAAGCGAAGGAACTCAACTCAAGTGTTAACCTTTTTTGGTGAGGTGTTACTTGAGCTTGGACATTGATCAGTCATGAATAGGCAAAGGGTGCAACATTTTGTCTGTGGGAACCTTGAGTTCATGATTCATGAATGCCAAGTGATTGATCAGCTTGTAATTATTGCTTGTTTACTACCCCAAGTAGGAGCGTGATTGTCTTTGTCAATGATTCTTTGAATGCATGCCATTTCCATGATTGGGTGTGTATTTGTTGATTGGTGACTAAGTGTGACTACCCCTTCAAGCGATGAATCAATGAGGGAATGACCAACATGAGAAAAGCGACGAGTCACTTGAACCAAGATGACTTGTGTAAAGATGCCTTCAGATGTTTTATTGTTAAATGTGTGTGCATTTTTCCAACATTTAGACTTATTTTTGGTAGGTGTTAACCCTTTTGGTGACGCCTTTTTGGAGATAAAATTGTCAAAAATCCGTCTTCCCGTGGAGCGGTCCGGCCATGGTGGCCTTCTTAGGGAGTAGGATGGTGACAATTTGTAACCCCAATGTTTGTTTTGGATTCCAATAATTTCAGGTGCGAAGGCACCTTCATTCGGCAATGCTATTGCTATTTTTTGTTGGGTTTTGACCCTTTTGGCGATGCCGTTTGGGGATGAAATTCTCGAAGATCCATCTTCTCGTGGAGCGGTCCGGCTATGGTAGCCTTCTTAGGGAGTAGGATAGTGAGGATTTGTGACCCCGACATCTATTTTGCATGCCCGGAATGTCAAGTGCAAAAGCACTCTTATTGGACAATTTTATTGCTATTTTTGGTGCATTTTTGTGCATTTTTGCTATTTTTTGAAATGTTTACTCTGTATTCATCCTTGGGTGGGACGAATTCCTATTGAGAATTCATTCCAAGTTGGGATGAGTGCTAACCAAAGCGCTTGTCCCAGGGAGGAACGATTACAGGCTCAAAAAGCCTATTTAAAGGCCAAAAATAGGTTTTGGGCTCATTTGCACTTGTTGTTTCTGGCGATTTGGAGCTCTGAGGAAGAGGAGGTCAATTATGCGAAGCGAAGCACTATCATATTTTTCTGCCACTATGAGTGCATGAACCAAATCGAGTGGCAGAGCTGAAGCAAGACTAGTAAGTGAACTCCCTCTTTATTAGTTTCTTGTATTATAGTTTTTTTTTTTAACTGCAAGTTATTTTTCGCTTCTGGTTTTATATTTTGTTTTTCAAAATGAAAAACCTTAGTGAAATGAATGTGGTTACTTGTTTTGGTATGGCTTCATTAAAATGTAGGTTGAAATCCTAGTGGAAACCATGTTTGTTTGTGTTCATTTTTTTTTTTTGTAAACTAACAGAAACCCTAGGCTGACAAAAATCAAAACTTAGCTAAAAAATGTAGGCTAACCTAGTTAAACAAAGATCAAAACTGAGTTTAAAAAATTATGGTAAAATTGAGCTTAAAAACTTAGTGTTAAACGTAGTTTTTTTTTTTTTAACTTCGCTCAACCTTAGTCATTTTTGTTGTTTTCATTTGATTTATCAATGTAAAGTTAAAAACCCTAGATTGACAAATAAATTTTGTTATTTTTGATTTTTTTTTTGTTTTAATTTATCAATTTGAGAGTAAAAAAACCCTAGGTTGACAAATGAATTTTGTTATTTTTGATTTTTTTTGTTTTAATTTATCAATTTGAGAGTATAAAACCCTAGGTTGACAAATGAATTTTGTTATTTTTGATTTTTTTTGTTTTAATTTATCAATTTGAGAGTATAAAACCCTAGGTTGACAAATTAATTTTGTTTTTTGTGTATGTTGTTTGTAGCTGTACACTTTATGCTATTATTTTAATGTGTTTATTTTGTTTTCTTTTACAGGTTGTGAAGAGCCGATATCGTATGCCTACTGTGTTTGCTGAAGCACAGGAGGTGCTACCTGTGGCTGACTGGGAGTGGCTTGATGCATGAGCCTTTGATCATGATATAGGGATAGACGCTGTTGGCACAACTCTATGGGGATCTATACGAGGTCCACTATCGAAGGCGAAAGGGGATCAGTTGTAGCTATCTGTTGTAGAGTTGGGGTTGGTAGCACATAGCGGTGGAGAGACCAATGGGGTTACCATGGACAACGCGGGTAGATATGGCGGATAAGGATATAGGTTATGTGGCTCTATGATGGCAGTTTAAGGATCAGGGATAGATTCGATGGTGGGTAGGTGTCGTAGGGCACTATGTCGATGCCTTCACTTGGCTTGCTCTAGAGGAGGTGTTTTGGCGCCCCTATCGATACTGTCCAGCCTGGCCAAAGGCTGGAGAGTGGCTTCGATAGGTACACAGGGAGCGATGGTTGATTGGGCGACATGAGACCGAGCAAGAGTTCTTCCCATACATTTGGGTGACACGACAGTTTGGGGTGCGTCAGGGGTTGCCTGGTGAGCCCGTGGTCTATCGACATTGGGGGGATGAGAGGACTCTGGACTGACCGGTCATCGCACCATTGGGCAAGGATTCAGACATGGTGATCGATGTCCTAGACGTGGATGACATTGGGACTACTGTAGAGTATGATCAGTGATGGATACTACAGTGATGGTAGGGAGACGGGCCACTAGGAGGTGTAGATGCAATAGCAGTGGGTGGGGAGGGTGTCGAGGCACCAAGAGATGATTGGGGAGCTCCGCTAGAGGATGTGGACATGGTGGAGGTAGATGATGTGGATGTGGATCTTGGGGTTTCGGATCAACCGGAGATGCAAGACGTCACAGAGCAGTGGGAGCCAGAGCAGGCTACTGTTCCAGAGATGCCCACGCCTTAGGGAGATTCAAAGGACATTGAGGCAGGGTTAAGCACGTCGAGAATGCATGATTGGAGGGGCTACTGTAGAGGCATGATGAGGAGTTGGGGGATGCACTACGAGAGAGGGATCTCCTATGCATGCAACTAGCAGAGCAAGAAAATGCATGGGCTACGTATCGTCGATAGGATGGGGACACCGATGCTGCATGGGAGAGGGATCTCCTATGGATGCAGCTGGTGGAGAGGGATAGGGCTTTGGCACAATGTGATGATAACTTGGCTACGTATCACCAAGGAGAGATGGACTTGGTGCGATAGCGATTGGAGCTGGAGGTAGAGATTAGCCGCCTCGGTGGGTGGGTCCCTATGTTCAGCGGAGGCGGATCATCACACCGCTCGAGAGGGAGCTATACTGAGCAATCAACATCCTCTCAACGTAGGCGACTGGATGAGGGGGGGCGAGTAGGCATGATGCGGGGGCTAGCAGTAGCCACCCTGAGGGGTCTCATAGGACCCACACCATGGGGGGTAGTTCCCATCGCACCGATCCTGTGTGATCATGGTGGCCGACGCCCTAGGCTTGGGGGTTTTTGAGCTTTTGGATTTTGTTGCGGGGTCACAGGACCGGTTCTTTGTAGCCTACAGGAATTTTTGATGATATATACAGATGACTTTATTTTGTTTATGCGCATGTGATGATTTGATTTTATGCACGATGATTGATGAATATGGATGTATGCATGTTAAGTTATAGTGATGGATGCATATGTTTTGCTGAAATGTGAATGTTTTTAATTTATATGATATGCAAATGGAATGGATGAATTGAATTTGTGATTTTTGGCGGTCGGACCATAGACTGTTTAGAACTTTATGGCTTTTTGTCCTAGGCAATTGCTGTGGTAAATGACTTTTCATGTATACATGTTGTTTTTTGTATTTTTTGATGGCAATGCAAGGATGAAAGATATTAGTTGGTTTGAAATGTATTTTAAGGTTTTTTGAGACTCAGATGTTTTAACTATCTAGCCATGATTGTACTTTCATCTTACGAGACTTTTGAATGAGGTATGAATCAGACTTGTCTTTGACCAAGTTATTTCACATCCCTGTGTGTGCAATTGAGTTCATTTATGTGGTGTTTGTCAGGATACCGCCAGTGCCAGATAGGCTATCAACCAAACCTGTACTGAGGATCACCTGATTAGCTCCACTAACTCCTTTGTTGTATTTAGTCGGATTAATCTATGGTGCTGTCGTAGGAGACCATAAGCTAGCTCATCCACATGCAAACATTGATCTACACACAAGTTAATGTGATAGATATATCATCATGCGGGAGGTTTACCACCAATGACCGATAGGCTATCCACCAAACCAGTATTGAGGTTTGCCTCATGACCTATTGGAATGCTGAGAGTTCTAGGGATTCAAGTTCGACTCCCTTCTTTTCTTCAATTGTATTGGGATACTTGCTCTTTGATAGTGATAAAAATCACTGTTTATTTTTGTTTTTCTTTTGAGCAAGGGATTTGAATAATGAGTGATGAGGATCACTATTTTTTGTGCCTTTTGATGTATGCACTTTGGTTGGGATGTCAAAGTTTTTGGAGTTTTGACGTTTGCAAATTGTTGATGTTTTGCAACTTTTTTTTTTTTTTTGAGAACTTGGGATCCTTGGGGAATTGGGTAGGGAAGATGCTTGTCCTTTTGCCAACTCTCAGCATTCTTGGGGTCATTCGCACAGGGGGATGAGCAAGATAACCATTTCGCTTATGGTGATCTGGATTGCTTTGCAGGTTTCATCTTTCGTTCACACAACTTGGGAATTTTTATGTGTTTTAATTTGTGTTGGGATGCTACGTAACAAGGTGCGATCCAAGGAGAACTCTACCTTTGTAAAATCTATCTGACTTGGTACAGTACGTGGCTAGAAAGCTAATGACGACTGAAAGACGAAAACTCTTGATACATTAGAAGACCACTGACTATGGTATGGTAAAAATAAGTGAATGGCATTTATTTTTGATGGACTATTTACAAAATTGGAGGAATGTGGAACAAGATGGATTGGCGGAGTACTTACAGTCTATGGTGCCTTTGACCTGTATGACCACAAATATGCAATGTATGGATGTGATGCTTAATGCAGCTATATATATATTTTTGTGTTTTTGATGGAATGATTTTTGTGAGTATGAAGATGAGATGCAAAAAGAGCTCTTTATTGTTGTGATGACGGTGAGTATGCATGGAAATGAGATGCAAATTTTTGTCATTTTTGATGATTTTATTGTTTTTGAATTTTCTTATTTTTGACCAAGCGATTGTGGGAATCCTTGGAGCTTTTTGGTTTGACCAAAGGGGTAATGGGCACCGGTTTGACCAAAGGGGTAATGGGTGCCTTTGGGGCATTTTGGGTTGACCAAGCGATTGCGGGAATCCTTGGAGCATTTTGGGATTGACCAAGCGATTATGGGAATCCTTGGAGCATTTTGGGATTGACCAAGTGATTATGGGAATCCTTGGAGCATTTTGGGATTGACCAAGTGATTATGGGAATCCTTGGAGCATTTTGGGATTGACCAAGTGATTATGGGAATCCTTGGAGCATTTTGGGATTGACCAAGCGATTACGGGAATCCTTGGAGCATTTTGGGATTGACCAAGTGATTACGGGAATCCTTGGAGCATTTTGGGATTGACCAAGCGATTACGGGAATCCTTGGAGCATTTTGGGATTGACCAAGTGATTACGAGAATCCTTGGAGCATTTTGGGATTGACCAAGTGATTATGGGAATCCTTGGAGCATTTTGGGATTGACCAAGTGATTATGGGAATCCTTGGAGCATTTTGGGATTGACCAAGCGATTATGGGAATCCTTGGAGATTTTGGGATTGACCAAGCGATTACGGGAATCCTTGGAGCATTTTGGGATTGACCAAGCGATTATGGGAATCCTTGGAGCTTTTTTGGGTTGGGCTATAGCTCTTCTAAACATGGAATGGCCTCAAATGACTGATGTTCAAGGGTTCTAGTTCCTTGATTCCATCAAGAGAGGCTAGCCGGTATGTTCTAGGTCCTATTTTGCTATCAATTACATAGGGACCTAACCAGTTTGCCATGAACTTGTCCCTTAGATGGGATGGAAAACTAGAATTCTGTTGGTTCTCTTTCAAGACCAAGTCACCAACCTGAAAGTCCCTCAGATGAACTTTCATGTTGTATGCTTTCTTAAGTCACTCTTGATAGATACGTAAATGCTCAAGAGCATTAACGCGTCATTCGTCAAGCAACGTAAGCTGGTCTAACTAGGCCTGCCATGTAGTGTCATCATCGATGAACTCTTGCATTGATATGCACAGGGAAGGGATTTCCAACTCGAGAGGCATGATAGCCTCAGAGCCATACACGAGCAAAAACGAAGTTGCCCCTAGTGGGTGTCCGAATGCTAGTGCGATAAGCCCATAGGGCAAGTGGGATCTGGATGTGCCAATCCTTATGACTATCTATGATTGTCTTTTTGAGGATGGCGACTAGCATTTTGTTTTACGCCTCTGCTTGCCCATTTGCCTACGGATAATAGGGTGTCAAAAAACTATGCTGAATTTTGTACTTTGTGGTCAAAGCACGCACATATTTGTTTTTGAATGACGTCCCATTATCCAAAATTATCTTGGATGGAATACCAAAATGACATATGATGTTGTGCAAAATGAACTCCGAAATGCGGGGTCCTGTCATAGAGGTAAGCGGAACCGCTTCCACCCACTTGGTGAAATACTCTATGGCCATTATGATAAATGTGTGACAACCTGATGACGTAGGGGAGATCTTTTCGATGAGATCTAGGCCCCACTGCAAAAATGGCCAAGCCAACTGGATTGGCTGCAAGGCCTGGGAAGGTACGTGTGTCAAATTAGCATGGTGTTGACATTTCATGCACTTCCTTACATATGCGCAACAATATCGCTCTAAATATGGCCAATAATAGCCCATGCGAAGAATGCACTTTGCAATGGCCATACCACTGAAGTGGCCACCACATGTACCATCGTGCGCTTGGGCGATCGCCCAAGTGGACTCCTACTGGTCCAAGCAATGAAGGAGGATTCCTTCGTAGCTGCGACGATACAAAATGTCTCCTAACAAGACATACTTTGCCACTTTTTGCTTGAATGCTCATTTCGTGGCATGCGTCAATCCAAGCGGGAGATTACCTAACTTGAGGTAGTCCCTTATGGGTGAATACCAATCCTATTGATCAGAAGCCTCGATGGTATGAACAACCAATCCCTCTTGAAGTTCATCCCTAGCAAAAGTTGAACGGGAAAGAACTTGCAAGAATAGCATTGTGTTGCTATTAAGGGGAGTAGGGGAGAACAAGGACCCCCAGTTGGTGTGGTTTAGACAATCGTGGATTCGAGAGAACTTATCCAGGGATGGTTCAATCTAGATCAAGTGGATTCCTGGCGTCAAGTTAGGGCTTGTGCGCTCCATCATGGATTGCGATAGCGTTTTGACTTGAATGGTTGTCATATCACCAAAAATGTCTTGCGAGATTAATGACCCCAAGGAGGCCATAGTGTCCACAAAATGATTCGATGACCGAGGGAGTGCCTCGATGTCATACCATTCAAGATTTTCCAGGAATTTGTCCACAAGGGCTTTGTAGGCCTGTAGAACTGGGCATTTGCATTGGAATACCCCTTTGACTTGGTTGAAAATTAATAGCGAATCACCAAAGATATTCAATCGTTTAATGTTCATGGTGATTGTTGTCTGAAGACCTATGAGCAAGGCTTCATACTCTGCATTGTTGTTGGTGCATGGGAAATTTAATTTAAATGACAAGAGGCATTGGAGCGCCCTGCGGTGTGAAGAATACTATTCCCGTGCCACCACCTTGCTCACATTTGGAACCATCAAAAAATAGGGTTATGTCGGCCTATGACTCAGGCTCATCATAATCTGGTGATTATGAGACATGGAAGACCCCATCATCGAGTAGTTCTATAGTCAGAGGTTGGTCATCTTCGAGAGGAGCCTCTGCTAGTTGATCGGCTATGACCTGACCTTTTATGGATTTCTGTCCAATAAAATCTATGTCAAATTCCATCAACAACATGATCCATTTCATCATGTGACTACTATGATAAGTACGACTCATCATGTACCGCAATGGATTCTCCTTAGACACAACATACGTCTTGTTGCTCAACATGTAATGGCGTAGCTTTTTGGTAGCAAACACCACTGCCAAGCAAAGTTTCTCAATGTATGCATAGTTAAGTTCATAACTGACCAGGGTGCAGCTAAGATAGTAAGTAGCCTATTCTTTGTGAAGTTCATTCTTCTGGGCTAGCATGGCACCCAGTGCCACCTCAATAGCTGAGATGTATAAGTAGAATGACACTTCTGGTCTAGGTGGTGCCAATACTGGTGGTAAAGCCAAGTATTGTTTAATGTCATCGAAGGCTGACTGGCACTCGTCATCCTAGTGAAATGCTACCCCCTTATGCAATAATTTGTTCATGGGTCGACACTTGTCAGATAGCTGTGCTATGAAGCACTTGATCGATGTGACCTTTCCCTGTAGGCTTTTGAGCTGCTTGATGGTAGTTGGGGGAAGCATTTCAAGGATTGCCTTGACTTTGTTTGGGTCCACCTCGATGCCTCATTTTGAGACTATGAAACCCAAGATTTTTCTAGATGTGACGCCAAATACGCACTTCTTGGGATTCAATCTAACTTTATGTTCCATGAGGCGATCGAGGATCTTGCTTAAGTCATCGAGATGATCTGGGCGCAAAAGAGATTTGGCCAACAAATCATCCATGTAATCTTCCAAAGTCTTGTGCATGTAATCATGGAAGATGTATGTCATGGCACGTTGGTAGGTGGCACCAACATTTTTAAGGCCAAAAGGCATGACCTTATAACAAAATGTTCCCCAAGGCATTGTGAATGTCATTTTTAGCTGGTCCTCGAGATTGATACAAATCTGATTGTATCCCGAGAAACCATCCATGAGGGAAAGCATTTCATGACCCACTATGGCGTCTACCAATGCGTCGATGCTTGGCAATGGGAAATCATCCTTAGGACTCACTTTGTTTAGATCTCAAAAATTAGTGCATATGTGAATCCTCCCATTGGGATTTTTGACGGGCACCATGTTGGACAGCCATGGTGGGTAATCCATGCAGATGACAAACTGTGCATCCAACAACTTTTGTAATTTATCTTTGACCATTAAGGCCACTGTTGGGTGCATCTTACATAGTTTTTTCTTAACTGGCTTGACTGTCGGATCAAGCGTTAGATTATGCATGACTAGTTGCAGGTCTAGTCTCGACATGTCTTTGTATGACCATGCAAAAACCTCCTTCTTCTCTTTGAGAAGGGCAATGTAGTTGGCTTGCTCTTTGGGGGATAAAATTACCCCTAGCTTGATGATTTGTGGATTCATTGGGTCTGAGCCGATGTCTACGTCAGTCATCTCCTCGATCGACATGTGGGATCCATCCTCCAACTGGTGTGGAGTTGGGATCAAATGGATATCATTTGTTGAGTTAAGATCATCGTTAGGAACCTCGGGTTCCTCTTCAGCATGGAAGATATCCTGAGTTGACCCAGGGGTAAAATGAAGCATTTCATTGAAATGCCAGTACTCTGATGGGGATGGCGGTGAATGGACACGATCCTAGTCTATGGCATCTATATCTAGATACAATGACTATGCCGGATCGACCGGGTTGGGGATGGGGGTGGTTAAGTCAATGGAGATCATGTTGATGAAATAATTTTGGTCTCCATTACCATGGGTGTGATGACTCGGACATCCTAGATGCTCTCTATGCTCCGGGTCTAGCTCTAGAGGTATTGGCACGAATGGATCGGCCCTATGTGTAGATAGGAAGATAGGGTCTGCCCTCGACACTGATGTCACTATAGGGTCTCTGGGTGGAAGGTATGCTTCGTATGCCCAGAGTGGCGGATCCAACACTTGGTCCCACCATGCTGGGTCTACGTACCACTCATGCCCTGGCACTATGTTTAATTGTTTGAATATGTCGTTAATCTCCAAGGGGTATGGTCATTGCATTTGCCACATGTGATTAAGATATGCCATCTTAGTTTCATCTTCATAATCACTATTGAAGATCCAAAGGCCTTCGTTGGCTCTGACAACTACTTGCGGCATTAAAGGCTCACCTTGCTCAAGCAAATTGATCTGGCCCCATTGGGGTTGTTTCGCTCTCTACGGTGGGGCCTGATTTCCTTGGAGTGGCACTTGCTCAATTGGAGCATCTAAAGGGAACATTGTCAAGAGACTCTCTTGATAATCATCCATGGGGATCACCTGTGAGTGATTGCTATCTGATTCGAAGGGGTCCCATGGTGCCACCTCATATTCCGATTCGTCCTCTGAGGACCCTTCTTGACATTGTCCAGACCCTCCTTGAAAATGAGCTCTCAAGATTTCTCCTCTTTCGAGTGAAGGGGAGGGATTGCGAGGGTCAACAAGGTTGATTGCCATTAATGGGAGATAATCCCTCAATGTATATGTGGTGTTAGGGTTGGCATATGGATCTGATGCCAATCCCCCCTTGTTGCCTATCCCTAGGCCTTGCATGTTCTCCACCAAGATGTCCAAGGGTAAGGGGTGGTTGAACCCTACCCCTGACTTGTCATATGGCATTTGGTATCTTGGTTGGAAAAGAACATGTATCCCTTGCTCATATCTACCTAACCCATATCCGTGCCAATTGCATTGGCCAAGGTATCTCAAAGCAAAGTCTGGGTTAGACAAGTAGTTGACATTTTCAGCAAAAGGCTCTTCATCTTCATCCTCTTGCGTGCATGGTGCAACGCCATGATCAAGGCCCCCATACACAAAGTTTGTCTGGTTCGGCGGGTAGCCTAGGGGAACAATAGTGCCAATGGGAAGGCGAGGTCTCCCCATGTCCTGCATGGACTCTAGTGTGGGTGTTGCTACAATATTCCACACCAGATACTCCCCCAGGCCCATATTGGCCATTTCAATGGTGATCGTTGGTAGTTGAGGGGGAGGGAATGGAAGTTCTCCCCGAGTCCACTCCATGTCGGGTGAGCTAGAAGCCTTGAATTCCATTCGGCTAGGCATCTCCTCAGTAGAGATAGTTGATACTGATGGTAGTGTCTCTTCCAGAGGTTTTGCCTCTTCCAGGGGTTTCTTCCCTTTGTCCTTCTATTTGGCCCCCATAGATGGTGTCGTTGGTGGAGGACTAGACGATGAAGATGGACCCGACTGGGGTTTTGAAGAACTTGCTAATGGGGATGCCTATGGAATCGGACCCTATTTAGATGGATTCAACTGGAAATCCAAATGCATCGATGGAAGGGTCAATTGCGGCATCAGCTACACCGCATTACAATACTTGAAGGGTTCTAAGTCCGCCGGGACTACATGCACCTCCCCTTCAAATGTATACTTTAAGCATTGGTGAGCTATCGAAGGGACACACTTCATGTCCCTGATCCATGGCCACCCTAGCAAGATGTTGTAGGCCATCTCACCCTCCAATATGTGGCACAATGTAGGTATGGTCTTTTGTCCCACTTGGATTGGTAGGACTATTGTGCCAACTATCGAGCAGATTGCATCATTGAATGCTCGTAGAGTGTAGGTGGAAGTTGTGATGTGAGATGCAGGCAACTTCAGATGTTTTAGGGCCATGGTTGTGATGATATTGTTGGATGAGCCAGTGTCTATCAACACCCTCTTATATGGGATCCCATTGACCCACGCGATAACGTGCAGGGGTGGATCCGCCATGTCATCAGTCACTGATCTCACTTCATCTTCTCGAAATGTGATGACCGGCATAGTGCATCATTTGATATGCCCCACGAAGTTGTTGAAAGAATTTGTCTCATGGGGCTGCAACTCGATGGCTTTCAATATCTCCATTAGAGCTTCTCGATGGGGCATTGATTGTTGTATGAGCTCGTATATGGAGAGCCTAGCCGAGGTGGTCCTCAAACTCTGAGTGAGTTTGGTCCGAAGTGTGGCCATTGGTCTAGGTGGAGGAGGTTGTGCAAGGTGTTGTTGTGGTTGCGTCGTTGTTGGCACCTCACCTGAAGTTGTCACGGGGGTGGCTACACTCGGATACCTCCTATTCTGAGTCACTATACTGATCATCCCTACATATCCCTGCATGGGGCAGTTCTATGTGACCTCATTAACTTGTAGGGTTTTTGCCTACGGAGCATGAGCAGGCAAGGGGTCTTTGAAGACCTCCATTTGTTGATTTCTTGGTGCGACGGGATTATCCACCGCTAGTGTCTTGTTATCAATCAAGTCTTGCACCAAGCCCTTAAATTTCCAATAGGCATTTAGGTCATGTCCCTACCACCTATGGAACCTATAGTACAAGTCCTCCCTATACCCCTTAGGCTTGGGAATGCATTGGGATCTATGGTCTGAATCTCTGGCAGGTTGATCAAGTTTACCGCTAACAAGCGATCAAACAAGGAGTCCTTGGACTCTGTGTAGGGTGTGTATTGTCGCCTAGGGTGACGCTGCTGATTCTACTCTTGCCTCTAATTTTCTCTATCATAGTTGTTGGGAGGCATCGCCTGATAATTAGCCTTTTGGGGCTGTGTTACTTGTGCAGGCTTAGGGACATTGATAGCAACTTGGTTGACCGCAGCGGGTTTCTGTTGCGTGGTCCCGATTTTAGTGTTCTTAGTCCACTCTTTTTTCTTAGGTTTGGCTATCTCGCCATCCTGTATCTTGATCTCTTCAATGATCTTCGCTTATGCCAGAGCTTCTTCTAAGGTGGCATATTTCTGTAGCTACAATAGCATAGAGATCGATCTCAAATAGCTCTTTGAGAACATTTGAGTGAGGTCGGACATAGGGGGAAGGTAGGGCAGCTTTGAAAGCAAAGTCCTCCATCGATTCCCATAGGCCGCCATGGTTTCCTCCTCATATTGCTCGAGGTTGGCTAAGTCACTTAGTGATGCCTTCTTCTTGGTGTTGAAGGTGAAGTGTTCGAGGAACGCATCCACTAACCGATCTAAGTTGTTAATGTTGTGCTTTGGTAACCGAGTAAACCAATCCGAAGCAGGGCCTGTGAATGTGGTTATAAATGTTCTTAATAACAAAGCATCATTGTCCTGAATGCCGAAGCATTGGCTCAGGAACCTTGTCACATGCTCTTGAGCATCCTCCTCACCTCTAAAGGTTGCCAACTGAGGTAGCTTAAAGTGTTCAGGGTAAGGGGGTGCTGGCATGAATGGATGCACAGGATGACTATGGAGTTGGCATAAAGTGGGCTTTTGGGGCCCAAAAGTTTTGGTCTCCATAGACTCCAAACGCTCTAGCAGCGCTTTATATGCATCTAAATATTTAATCTCTTCCTCTTTAGTTTGCTCCCGTTGTGGGTTGTGGGAGACTTGAGGCCTATAGAGGGGTGGCCGGATGGCAACCCCTCCGCCTTGGTAGGGCATTTCGGCCCGCTCTTCTTCTTGCTCATACTCCTCGTAAGCTTCTTGAGGAGTCTCTGGATGAGACCTATGACCCTGGGTGGGTCCCTGTGGAGGGTACCCATCGTTGTTTCGAGGAGTGGCCTCCCGCTCAGGTCTAGGAGGTCTCGAAGGTAGCACTTGGTAAGGTCGTGGAGACCTATCTCGCACCAAGGGATTATGCCTCTCATACGGTTTCGCTCTTTGGGTGCGAGGGGTTGGAACCCTCTCAAGCACCGGGTTATGGAGCAGCTCATCTGTTTGGCATCGAATGCACTCTTTGCTAAGGTGATATAGATGCTCTAGCTGTTACTGGTCTTGCTCAAGCCGCATGATCTACGCTTGGCGGGCGGCATGTCTGGCGACTGCCAGGTCAATTTGTTCCACCATCTTGAGCCTAGGAGGCCTAGATGCCTCTCCTATGCACTTACCTCGGTCACGATGATCCGAGATCTCAATAGGTCGCTTCCCTCTATCAAGGTTGGCAGTATTTACCCGAGGCTCTGGCCTCAGTAGGTGATCATGGTATATAGCGTGTGCGAAGGCGCATGGCTCCCACATTGTATATTGCTCTTGAGGAATGTAATGGTCTTCCTCATGCTCCCTTTCGTATGTGTGAAAGGGGTGGGCAGAGTTGGCTCACCCTGCTTGAAGAGCCTTGCACTCTGGGTTTTGTCTATTGGTTCTAACAGTGATGGGGGGCAAAGGAGGGATGCCATAATCATTTGGCCTCTCCTCATGGACCCTACGCTGCTCTAGCACTTTGTCATGTGGTGGCCACTCATATCGAGCTTCTAAGGGAGCTTTCCTGTCTATGTTGAGCGCCACGTGTAAGGACTCTTCCCGGAAGGGGCTATGATGAATGGGCGTGTCCCTCAAAGGGGTGCCCCTATAGTTCCATTCTGACATGGAATGATGTGGACTCTCTTGTGGGTCAGGCCGCCAAGGTGGTATGACCAAGTCCTTAGGGTTGTAGCGGAGGCGACTTGTGCCCCCTTGTACACTTTTCGTAGCTTTCGCCCTTGATTGGGCTTGGCTACGGGTGTACACCATGGTGGTGTTTTTCTACAAGCTATGTAGGTTTTTATCTCTTTTTATGATTTTTATGCTACACTAAACAGAAAAGAGCACACACACACACAAAGCAGTTATTATCTCGTTTAAATATTGAGAGTGTGTCCTAGACCTGGTTTAGTGTGTTTTGGTTTTTTTTTTGTGTTTTTTTTTTTGTTTTTGAAGGTTTTTGTAAAGAATGTTTAAATGCAAAATGATGGCTCTTATGGCTCCCAAAATTGGTCACCCCTTTGATATACCATTTCCAGGCCGATATACCAACCTCTCTATATACCCGCCCTTACGTGAGGGAAACTATAGGTACGTGAGAGCAGATGGTACGTGGAACGTAGGCGGTACGAAAGGGGAATCACCTTGTTTATGACACCTACCATAGAAGACTTATCCTCATGCACTGGGAATCACCCCGACTACACTCGGTCAGCTTTCATCAGGATTTACGTCTAGCAACAGTAGCGATCGGGGTAATGGATGCAAAATTCAAGCCAAGGTGGTGATGAAATCCACCGTTGGTCTTGATCAAGGGCTGAGGTTTTACGACTAGCGCCTTGGTTTTTAATTTGCCACGTGGTGTGTGGGGTTCTTTTTATTTTTCAAAAAGGAAACAAGCAAGCAGCAGAAAGAAAACTTTCCCTAAGAAAACAAGTAATCCAAAAACAAAAAAATTGAAAGCAGAAAATGACAGGGGAAGTTCAGAACCCTTACCTCTTCTCTGCCCAAATCTTCTGGCTCTGAGTCTCTATCCTAAAAATGCGCAGAGAGCTATTCATCCTAGGATGAAATGAATAATAGAATAGAATTCGTCACAGGGTGGGGTGCATCCCAATTCGTCCCTGGGTAAGACGAATTCCAGCTCTGTATTCGCCACAGACTGGAGCGAACAACAGTCCCGCATTAAAAAAAAAAAAAGATACCTACAATAAAAGCAAGTTTTGATCAGGTTTCTGATCTAAAAAAAATAGAGGACAGTAGTCCCACCGTGATCGCCACTGAAAGCACGAGGATACGGAAACAAAAAAGGAAAAACTCCAAGAACGATGCAAAAATGGAACTAAACTTAACACTAAATCCTACGAATTAAAAATGCATAAAATGGAGAAAGAATAAATGAATTGAAACCCAAATGAAATAAATAGCCCTTTTATTTTATTAATGTATTTCACAATTCGGTTACAATTCGCCTCCTCCCTTTTTAGGGGCGAGGGGTGTTAAATTCATCTCTTGGTTACATCCATGGATAGCCATCCTTCTTCCGCGTGCCCACATGTAATATGGGCGGACCAAACATCGCCGCCACTTGCATTGACGAGTCTTGAATCCTTGCTGCTCCTCCAACATCCAGACCCTACGTTCAAAGGAACAAGAAAAAGTCAGTAGCACCTGCGGATAAAACAAAGCATGCAATCCCCAAGCCTACGATAAGTGAATGAGAAAAATGAATTAAACTATGACTAAAATGAATCCAAATGCTCTAAAAATTTGATAGGGGCATCAAGACATCACCAGGAGGGCACTACAAAAATAAAAGTCAGGAAATTCCTCACCGATTTGAATTCGCTCCGGGGAGGGACGAATTTACCTGCAACAAAACACCGAAAAGGTATTGTCCCAAATGTCCTACCTAGGAAGCTCCAAAAGACCTACAAACTTGGGGTTAGCTAATTGGGGGTATTTTTGGAAGACCCAGATGGTCATATTTTCCCAATTTGGCCTCCGTCAATGGGAATTTGATGATGCTACCTGCAAGTTAGTAAAAGCGAACGAAGATAGAAACATGATCAAAATTGTTCAAAACGAGACAAAATTTAAATGACAACCTATCTAAGCATCATAGAATTGAATGCAAAAATGAAAGAAAGAAAATCTACCATAGATTTCCCATCACTCCGAAGGGGGGCGATTAGGACTGTAGCAGTGTGGGAGGGGGTGCCCATGGGGCAGGCCGCCCATCGTTTGAGGCCTGATTTTGGCACCAATCCACTTGGGATGGGTCCAAAACCTCTTGTGGGGTATTGTCAAAAAATTTGGTGGGATATTGTGGCCAAATGTTGGGTTTGGTTCCGGATTTGTGCTTCCAATAACCACCCTATGACCTCCTCTCCAAAAGAGATCAAGGATGTGAAAGACACAACTCAAAAGGGTGTAGGTGTGAAAGTAAAATGGCAGCACTTCGTTGCTCAAGAAATGCTCCTTCTCCTCCTTATTTGGGGTGAGGAAACTCACCAATTTATAGACCTGGAGGTCTCTTTAATTGGGCATGCAGAGGCGCCACTTGGCAATCATGCCTTCCCAGGAGGAAGGAGATTCCTCCCTGAATAGGGACTTCATGACTGCCCTTGTAATAGCCTCTAACGCTAAAAAATGCTCACCCACACTCCCATGCAATGAAGGAAGCGTTAAGTGGTGGATCTGAGCTACCATTTGTCAAGATTTGACTTTTTTCCCATCAAACCTGCAATTCGCCCCACCCTAGAGAGAATTATGAATTCATCCCTGGGTGGAGCGAATCCTAGTTTGAATTCGTCCCTGGGTGGAACGGATATTGAGCAAAGTGCCTGAAGGTGCCAAAATGATTTTTGACCTTCCAAAACTGCTGTGAGAGTGGTTAGGACCACTGTTTAACCTCTGGGGGCTACCCTGGGGCTGTGTGTGTCAATGGGATCAGTGTTTGCAGTCACATAATTGGATTGGTGTTGTTTTGGTGTCTACAAATAGGAATAAGGTCTCTCTAATCATTTTTTTCCTTTACCTAAATCTAGGGCATCATTTTTCTTACAGTAGCAAAGAACATCCAAACTAGACTTGAGCAATGCTAAAAAGAGGGTGTGTCAGAATTCCTTTTCATTCTCACTAATTGCTCATGTATGTTTTAGCTAAGAAAGTCGACCAGTAAAAGTAAATGACCTTAATGCCCTTATTTTCTATATTTGGCTCATACATTATCTCATTATAAATATAGTATGCAATGGCTATTTGCCAATCGATCACTAGTTGGTCAAAATCCAAACCCTCCAAACAAGCTAGCATGGAATAGAGCTCTGGGTTAGCAAATTGGTCAATGGGTATTGGGGATTCAGGCATCTCATATTCCTCTTTTATTCTTCTAAATTGGAAGTGAAGTCATCTTTCCATGACTTCGTTTTCTTCAGAATCCTTTAATAAAGAATAAACCCTAGTTTGTTCTGCTATATCAAATTGTTTAAAATCTACGGGTGGGATCACCCCTACAGAAAAACAAATTATGATAAAGCTCTTTGGTAATGGTGAATAATAGTATGCCATCAAGATTTTTTGTTGTCATCTTCTCAAGGTTATAAAATTTAATCATTGCAAAAACTAACTCATGGTAATGGTGAACAAATCACATATGTAAGAAAATAAAAAGGATTTTATAGCGATGATACCTTGAGGTTGAATTGGTCTCCCTTTGAAGTATCTGAATTCAAAATTACTTCTCAAAAAGGTCCTCCTTACTTGGGTCATTATCGTGTCTACCAACCACCTCATTTGGTTCAGATGGTCATCTAGCTCTGACTCTCTTTCTAAACTTCTTTTAGTGCTTTCTTTGGGGCCATTTTCGCAAGCAATATTCAGAATGTTCTATATGGAGTTTGCAGATAATGCTCGACTATTCTCCTATTCTTTCACCTTGGTAGGTGTTGCTCTTATCAAATTGTGCATTCTATGTTATTGAGAACTTTTAATTTCCCATGCATGTGCACATTTTGCCATTAATGTGACCACTGTGAGAACTATCCGTTTGCATTTTTTTCAAATTGAAATTATGCATCTCATTGGCTTGGATATTTTATACTGCTTTCTTATTGGCCAAAACATAAGACGCCTTACTACACTCGTGGAATCGTTCATATTTTTTTCCTTTTGAGTGGTGCGGGAAGCTTGTGCATTAATTTACCTATATTTACCTTTTTGGAAGTGATGTGGTGTGGGATTCAATTTTTTCTCAAAAATAATCATTAACTTTGGTGGATTGGAACTCTCTCCATGATCTGCTATCTCTTGGTCTATCTTAAGAGTGTATTGGAACTCATGCTTCATTCTTATTATTTATTAGTGCATTTGAGGGTGGAATAAAAACTTGTTGCTTTTTTGCTAAAACTTAGCTTATTTTGCAACATTTTCACTTTCTATATATATATATATATATATATATATTTTAGCATTTTATCAAAAATGAAAACTTGAAATAAAATGGAAAGAATATGGTACAAAATATGTACATATATTACAATGAGCTTAGCTTAATCAAAATAGATTTTAAGGTGAAAACCATTTACCAAAATCGACTGTATGTTTCCCTCAAGATCTTCAATTTGGAAAATATTGTTCTCTTTAACTTCTGCTATATTGAAAGGGCTATTTCAGAAGGAGTTAAACTTCTGATGATGTCCTAGTTTAGGTCTTTTAAAATTCCACCTAAGTATAGAATCTCCAAATTGGAATTTCTTGAAACTTGCCTTCTTGTCAAACCATGCCTTGATGTCAACTTAATGCTTTTGAAAATCTTCATATATCTAAGTTATTTTCTATTCTAATTACAATAAGTGTGTTAACCTTGTTTCCACTGGTTGCTCAGATTCCTCTTCTATGTTTATTAGCTTGAGTACCAGAATCTCCAAATGAATAGGTAATACTTCCTCTTTGTCCTATACTAAGTCATAAGGGGAGGTCTTGATGGAATTTTTAATAGTTATTATATCTAACCATAGAGCTTGCTCCAACAATAGGTGCCAACTTCTCTTATTACCCTCTAATGATCTCAAAATCCTCAACATATTATTTTTAGTTGATTTTGCAAGTCAATTTCCTTAGGGGTAGTAGTTTAAAGTATTCTTTATGGTAATTCCATACTTATTGGTAAACTCAATATATTTGGCTCCTATGAATGCTGGTCCATTATAGCTCACCAAAGCTTTTGGAACACCAAACCTTGAAATCAAGCTTTCCATGAAATTTATCACCACTTCTTGGTCTAATTTCTTTGTAGGAATAGCTTCGACCCATCTGGTGAGGTAGTCTGTAGTATTTATAATGTATTTTTGGTTAGCTAAGGAAATGATGCAAAAAAAATAGATATAGATGCTAAGTTTTACAAATGCGATGAGCAATGCATGAAGGAAATGACGCAGAAATGAGATGTGAGCAAAAAAAGTGGGGCCTCCTTTATTGATATTGCTTTTAATATGATTACAATACGTCGCCCCCTCTAGGGCTCAGAATATTTGATACAATTTGTTACATTAATGGATGCCCGAAATAAGCCATGCTTCTAAGATTGGACGGTACACTTCCAGTGTCTTTCGTGTTCCCACACTCAAAATGGGAGGGATAAAAGTTGTCACTGCTTGTATCCATGTGTTCATCATTCCTTCATGCCCCTTTAGTATTCTTGGCAATGAGATATTGCACACAGAAAGACAACAAATCATTAATAGCATATGTGTATCTAGAAAAACATGCAATCCCCAAGGCCTCCAGTGGGCGCTTAGAAGATATCAGTGATAATATTAATAAGTATATTATAGAATGATATGGAAATGTAAAGGACAATGTCTAGAATTGGTATCACCTAATTTGCATCGAAGTGGCATCGAACGGCCCCGTTATGCTCGTTTTCCCATTGGGGGCCTCTCAAAAGTGAGTGCTCCAATGTCCCACCTATTCTTATCCAAATCACCTAAAACTCACAAGTTATGCATTATATGTAATTATAAGACAACCCAGATGCTCAGAATTTTCATATCCTACTTAGATTCTCCTGTATGTGACAGGGGTGCCCTGTGAGCTAGTTAACATATAAAATAATAAAATGATCACCAAATCATGTCAAAATGAGTTCAAAATTTAACAAAGGCATTAGGATATCATATAGGACATATTGCAAAAGGAATAGTAAGGAAATCATGCACATATTTCTAATTGCTCAGGGGTGGGATGCTGGGGACTGTCGCAAAACCTACAAAATGTGACCTTGCAAATGTCCTGCCTAGAGGCCTCCAAAACTCCTACAAACTTTTGGTTAGACTAAAAAAAACATTTTGAGATGACCTAGAAGGTCATATTTTGTAGATTCTTCCCAGGTTATCTTGTATCTAAAGGTGCTCCCTGTAGGTTAGTAGATGCATAAAATGACAGAAACCAAGTCAAATCATGTCAGAAAGCAATGAAATTTGGACAATAGCATAAGTACATTAGATATAAAATAATGCAAAAATAACAGTAACAAAACCATGCATAGATTTCTAATCGCTCCAGGGTGGGACGATTAGGACTGCAGCAGTTTGGAGAGGCACCCAAGGGAGGGACGCCCACCGTTTAGGGCCTAGTTTTGACACCAATCCAAGTGGGATGGGTCCAAAACTTCCTAGGGGGTTGTGTCGATGAGTTTAGGGTGGGATTGTGGCTGATTTCTTGGGTTTTTTGATATGGATTGTGTTCCTAGTGTTCACTCGATAACCTCTCTTCTAGAAGAGAGAGATTAGGGATGTAGGAATCACAAAGAGGAATTGGGGTATAGTTTAGCAGCACTTTGTTGCTCCAAATGCTCTAGCTCTCCTCATTTTGGGGTGAGGAGGCTCACCTTTTTATAAACCTAAGGGTCTCCTTTGAATGCGCATGCGAGGGCACCACTTGGCTCATTATGCCTTTTTGGGGGAGAGAAGATTCCTCCATGATTAGGGCCTCCTTGATTGAGGCCTCCATGATCAGGGTAGGCTTGATTGAAGCCTCTCTAATTTGAAACCTTCCCTCACAATCCCATGCCTTGAAGGTAGAGTTAGGTGGCAGATTTGGGCTACCATTTGTCAAGGTTTAACTTTTTGCTAGTCAAACCTGCTAATCGTCCCACCTTGGAGTGATTTTTGCTAATCATCCTGGGGTGGGACGAATAGGATTCTAATCATCCCAGGGTGGGACGAATAGGGAGAAAAGTGCTTAAAAGGTGCAAAACTGACTTTTGACCTTGCAAAACTTATTTGGGAGTGGTTAGGACCACTTTTTAACCTTTGGAGGCTGCCCTAGAGGGTATGTATGCCAATTTGGTCAATGATTGTAGTCACATAATCGGATTGGTGTTTTTTTGGTGTCTACAGATGCCCCTTTTTGGGGTGCGTTGTGTGTGGCACAGTGCTGAGAAAAAATATATGACCAAAGCACTTAATTATAAGGGTTTCTTAGTAACCTAACAAAAATTTTATGCCCCAAGTATGGAAAGGACATGTATTCTTGAATCCTTTCTTCTGACGATCTAAGGAGCTTAACTCAAGTGTAACCTTTTTCGATGAGGTGTACTTGATCTTGGACATTGTTTAGACATGAATAGGCAAATGGCACAACCTTTTATCTAAGGAACCTTTTCTTCATGCTTCTAGAATACCAAGTGTTTGTTTAGCCTGTGATTATTCCTTGTTTGTTGTCCCAAGCAGGAGCGTGATTGTCTTTGTCAATGATTCTTTGAATGCATGCCATTTCCTTGATTGGGTGTGTATTTTTTGATTGGTGACTAAGTGTGACTACCCCCTCCAGCGATGAATCAATGAGATAATGACCAAAAATGAGAAAATTTATGAGTTTCTTGACCTAAGATGACATTTGTAAGGGTTCCTTCAGTTGTTTTCGTTGAACGCTTATTGCAGTTTTTAAACCATCGGACCTATTTTTGGTGGGTTTTCACCCTTTTTTTTATGCCTATTGGGGTAGAAATTATTGAAAATCCTCCTTCCCGTGGAGTGGTTCAGCTATGATATACTTCTTAGGGAGTAGGATAGTGAGAATTTATGACCTCAACAATAGTTTTTCATGCCATGAATGTCAGGTGCAAAGGCACCTTTTTTCGGCAGATTTATTGTTGTTTTTGGTGCATTTTTTGGATGTAGTTTTTGTTGCTTTATTTCTTGCTCTGTAATCATCCCAGGGTGGTATGAATACCAATTTTGTAATCATACCAGGGTGGTACAAGCACTAACTAGAGCATTCATCCTAGGGTGGAATTATTACAGGACTAACAGCCTATATAAGGACCAAAACTAGGTTTTGGGCTCATTTGCAATATTTTTTTATTGGCAATTTGGAGTAGTGAGGAGGCAGAGTGTGAGGTCCATTGTAAGAAGTGTAAGGGGATTGGGTGCAGCTATATCTTGTAGTGCTAGGGGTGGTAGCACATATCTACAGAGTGGCAGCAAGATTTTCCTTGGACCACCCAAGGTGAGATGGTGGATTAGGAAATTGGATATGTCAATTTATGGCAGAGGTCAGAGGAGCATGGACAGAGTCAACGGTGGGTAGGTGACATAGGTTACCATAATGATTCCTTCTCCCATCTAGTTCTAGGGTAGGTGTTCTGGCGGTCGTACCGATACTGTCCAGCCTGGCCTGAGACTAGAGAGTGTGATATAGAAATAATTGAAGGTAACTATTATTTGAAAACATAGGACTTAAATAAGTCCAAAATGTAAATCGTAATCCTGGAAATCATCAACTTCTCTAAGGATTTATGTACAAAAATCAAGGAAAGGCTAAAATATAAGCCCTATAAGAACGAAAAGTAAAACACCTAGACTTAGACTATTCAACGGAGCTTATCAACAACTCACGTTGATTATTCTTATGACTAAGCCTAATTAAAATATCCTAGGTCTAAAAATAAATTAGCCCCTAGGTCTAAATTTCCTCATCATTCATCCCAACAAAAGAAGCATTGGACTCCAATGCTTTTAACAAAGAGGGAAAATCTCGGGATAGAATGTGAGCAGAAATCCAAAGAGCCTGATGTGGAAATTGGCCTCGTCGGGCCACAAGATATGAAGTAGAAACACCTTGGCATGTTTGTCGAGTCTTTGTATCAAAGAATGTATCGGCGTCAAGCAAAAGCTGAGCATCAAGAACCACATCAACTGGATGTATGATGGCTGGAACTGTTTCCAGTGTCGAATCATAGTATGGTTTGAGAAGATCAACATTGACGACATCATGAATGCCAAGATGAGCTGGAAGGTCCAAGTGAAATGTATTCTCAAAGATTTTCTAAAGAATAGTATAAGGCCCATAATGAAGAGGCTTGATTTTGCTATGTGCCTTATTTACAAATCATCGTTTGTCAAGATGAAACCATACTTTGTCACCAACTTGAAAGGAATGAGGTGTGCGATGCTTGTCCATCTATTGTTTTTGCTTTTGCTGAGTCTTCTGAAGAATTTGAACCACTTTGGCTTGAATACTCTACAAATGTTGTACAAAAGAGTTAGCCTTGTCTTGTTCCTTATAAATGTGCATTATGGCTAAAGAAGGCAAAGATAAAGGTAACTCATAAGGAGCAAGTGGCTGAAAACCAAAACACACTTCAAATGGAGAGTGCTCGGTAGAACTGTGGATGGCCTTATTGTAGGCGTGCTTAATGTGAGTGAGGCTTAAGTACCACTTGGCTAGAGTGGAATGATGGTAAATCCTCAAACTTTGCATGAAAGTATGATTAACTACCTCTGTCTGCCCATCATATTGAGGATGATAAGTAGTAGAAAAGTTAAGAGATACTCCCAAAATCTTCCAAAGTGATTGCCAAAAGTGACCCACAAAGTGTGAGTCACGATCAGATACAATGCTGGTAGGAAGACCAAAAGAGTGCCATACCACCTCAAAGAAGAGTTGGGCAAGGTCCTGTGCAGTACTTGTCTTGCAACAAGGAATGAATTTGGCCATTTTGCTGAATCTATCCACCACAACAAAGACACAATCATGCTTGCATACTATCATTGGAAAACCACTCAAGAGATCCATGGAAATGCTTTCCCATGGACGAGAAGGAATGGGCAAAGGCATGCTCATTCCAAATGTCCTATTGGCTGATTTGGAGCGATTACAGACTGCACATTGTCACAAGAAGCGAAGAACATATCTTTGCATGTGTGGCCAAAAGAAAAACCACTAAAGATGATGAAGAGTTTTCTGCCTACCAAAATGTCCCCCATAGAGTTTGGAATGAGCCTCCTTCAAAAGAATCCTTGTTCCCATGAGGAACACAAAGTTTTTCCAATTTGTACAACTTTCCATCTTGAATATGAAAGTCCTGAAGAGCTCTCAAATTTGAAGAAGAAGGATTGGAAATTTGGTGGAAAACTTTGCCAAAATTTGGATCCATAGGATACTATGTAGGCCAAGTTTGGAAGCCAAGATGGGATGTAGTGACAACTATCAAAACAAGAGTAGAAGGAGGACGACTCAAACAATTAGCCACTGCATTGTTTTGTCCTTTCTTGTACTTGATTACCAAATGAAATTGTTGCAAGTACGATGCCCATTTCATGTGTCTAGCTTCCTCAATTTTTGTTTGAGATTGAAGAAACTTAAGGGGCATGTGATCTGTATGAACAATTGTTTCTTTTCCCAAGAGATAATGCCTCCAATACTTGATTGCTTGAACCAAAGCATAGAACTCCTTATCATATGTAGAATAGTTCTTCTTGGCCTCTGAAAATGTTTCTAAATGGTAGGCCACTGGATGGCCATTTTGCATGAGCACAGCTCCAAGTGCAACTTGTGAAGCATCAGTTTCTATCTCAAATGGTTGAGACAAATCAGGAAGAACAAGAATTGGTGCAGTACTCAATTTCTGTTTCAAAGTGTCAAAGGCTTTTTTTTTATCCTTTGTCCACTGAAACGGAACTTTGATCTTTGTCAAATAGTGTAAAGGTGCAGCAATAGAATAATATCCTCCAATGAACTTGCGATAGAAATTGGCAAGTCCAAGAAAACTCCTTAACTCTATGACTGAAGTAGGAGTTGGCCAAGAGAAGATAACTTCAACTTTGGAAGGATCCACTTGCACACCTTTTTCACTAATTACAAACCCAAGATAGGCAATGAATGTTTGCCCAAATGAACACTTAGGAAAATTTGCATACAATTGGTTCTTACGAAGAGTGTGAAGAACCGTTTCCAAGTGTTCTAAATGATTCTCCCAAGTAGAATAATATATAAGAATGTCATCCAAATAGATGATTACAAATTGATCTAGACAATCTTTGAATACTTCATTCATCAGCCGCATGAATGTAGCTGGAGCATTTGTAAGGCCAAAAGGCATGAAAAGCCACTCAAAGAGTCCCATTTTGGTCTTAAATGTTGTTTTCCAAGTGTCTTCTAATTGAATTCTCACCTGATGATACCACTTTTGAGATCTATCTTGGAGAAGAATTTTGCACCTTGGAATTGGTCCAAGAGATCATCAATGCAAGGAAGTGGATAACGATTCTTGATTGTAATCTTATTGAGTGCCCTGAAATCAATGCATAATCTCCATGTGCCATCCTTCTTCAACACAAGCAAGATAGGAGAAGAACAAGGGGAAGTACTGGGTTTGATGAACCCTTTAGTCAACAATGCTTGAATTTGCTTTTTAATTTCTTCCATTTGCACTATTGATTGTCTATACATTGAAGAATTAGGAAGAGAAGATGTAGGAACAATCTCAATACTATGATTAATCTGTCTTTCAGGAGGAAGACTTGAAAAACATTAGAAAATGATTGAAGTATTGAATGAACTGAAGAACTCCTATTATTAATGTGCTTAGGTGCTTGCTTTTCTTCTTGAATTGGTCTGATGAAGATGAGTGCTAATTCCTTTTCTTGGTTTACAACTTTGCGTGCTTGTCTACAACTCAACATCAAATTATGTGGTGTTTGTTGTGTACTTTTGATTATGAATGCTTTATTGTTTTTGTGCAAAGTGTATGTATTTTTTTATCCATCATGTATAGACCTCTTATCATATTGATAGGGTCTTCCAAGCAACAAGCCACAACAATCCATTGGAGTTACATCGCACACAACCAAGTGAACAAAAGAAGGACTGAAAGAAAAATTCACAGTGCAAGTGTGTGTGATGTCAGATGTAATCCCATTTTCCTTCCATCCCAAAGGATAAGGATGAGGATGGGGATTCATCGGTAACTTCGGTTTGTCAACAACGAACCTCTCAATTAGATTTTTCTACGAGCCGTTATCGATTATACAATCAACCATAAAGGTTTCACTGAGATGGACCATAGTCACAAACAAATTCTCACGATCACCTTGTGAAGTATTCATAAGGGTCAATTTGTTTAACCCTACCAATTCCTTATAAGGCTTACATTCCCTTGTAGCCTCAATGGGATTTTCTTGTGAATCCTCATTGGAAGGCTTTACAACTAGGGATTGTTTCTTCACATTTTGCAACTTAAAACACCTCTTAAAGTATGTCCTGGATTTTTACAATTGTAGACACCAAAACAGCACCAATCCGATTATGTGACTGCAAACACTGATCGCATTGACACACACAGCCTCCAGGGCAGCCCTCAGAGGTCAAACAGTGGTCCTAGCCACTCTAGCAGCAGTTTTGGAAGGTCAAAAAGCAATTTGGCACCTCCAGACACTTTGCTCCAAATCCGTCTCACCCCGGGACGAAATTCAAACTTGAATTCGTAAGACAATTTAAAATGGACATTAGACAATTGTAAGTGGACATTAGAAAATTGTCATAATGGCAAACATGGGCCTTTAGACAATTAAAAGTGGACATTGGACAATTGTAAGTGGACATTAGAAAATTGTCATAATGGCAAACATGGGCCTTTAAACGACTAAAAAAGTGAGACAAAAAACAAAATTAAACATAAACAATGGACATTAGACAATTGTAAGTGGACATTAGAAATTGTCATAATGGCAAACATGGGCCTTTAGACAATTTAAAGTGGACATTAAACAATTAAAAGTGGACACTAGACAATTGTAAGTGGACATTAGAAAATTGTCATAATGGCAAACATGGGGGCCCAAGTCAAGGAGGAATCTCCTCCACTCATGAAAAAGCATGGCCTCCAAGTGGCACCCTTGCATACCCATCCAAAGAGGCCCCTTGGGTCTATAAATTGGTGAGCTTCCTCACCCAAAAGAGAAGAGTTTTTGGAGATTTTAAGCAACGAAGTGCTGCCAAATCACTACTACAAAAAAGGAGAGGTTTTGGAGATTTTAAGCAACGAAGTGCTGCCAAATCAGATTACGCATTATCATTCGGAATCAGTTTTACTTAATCTTATGCATGCATCTTACATTGGTTTTTAGGGATCGAATGCTTTATTTTAACACAGGTGCTACTAACTCTTTCTTTGTTGTTTCTTTGAACGCAGGAGAAGCAGCAAGGATCGAGGACTCTTCAACACAAGCGGCGGCAACACTTTGGCCCGCCCATTTTACATGTGGGCACGCGGAAGGAGGATCTACTAATCACGATTGTAACCAAAACATGCTAACGCTCCTAGCCCCGAAAAGGGGAGGAGAGAGATTGTAACCAAATAAGGAATCATATTAATAAAAAAGGTTGTGCTCCTACTTTCACACTTTACTTTTTTGATTCGATTACATTCACCCTATTTCATTCATCCAGTTAGCTTTGTTTATATTGCATCTTAGTATTGTTTTTCTTTCAAAATCTCATGTTTTCAATGGCGATCACGGTGGGACGTCTATCCTCTTTTTTTTTAGGTTAAATTTTTGATCTAAAATTGCTTGTTTTGATTACAGGTACCTATTTTTCAATCCTCAGACTGTTATTCATTTCTGTCAGTGACGATTACAGGATTGGGATTCGTCTCACCCAGGGACGAATAGGCATTCGTTCTACCCTGGAACGAATCCTGTTCTGTTATTCATTTCACCCAGGAACGAATAGAGTTCTATGCATTTTTCAGAGCAGCAGATCAGAAACATCCTTTTGGGCAGAGAAGAGGTAGGGGTTTTTAAAAAAAAAAAAAGCTTCTGTCAAATTTTTGTTTGCTGTTTTTTGATTTTCAGTTTTTGTATGGCTTAGGGAAAGTTTCCTTTTTGTTTGCCTGTTTCAATTTTTGCAAATTAAAATGAACCCCACACATCACGTGGTTATTTAAACCAAGGAGCTGGTCGTAAAACCCCAGCCCTTGAGCAAGACCAATAGTGGATTTCATCACCACGTTGGCTTGGATATTTGCATTCATTTACCCCGATTGTCACTGTTGCTCGACGTAAATCCTGACGAAAGCTGACCGAGTGTCGTTGGGGTGATTCCCAACGCGCGAGGATAAGTCTTCTATGGTAGGTGTCATAAACAGGACAATCCCCCTTCCGTACCGCCTATGTACCACGTACCATCTGCTCTCACGTACCTATAGTCTCCCTCTCGTAAGGGCGGGTATATAGAGAGGTTGGTATATCGGCCTGGCAATGGTATATCGAAGGGGCGACCATTTATGGGAGTCATAAGAGCCTTCATCTTGCATTTAAACGTGTCACAAAACTTACAAAAACAAAACAAAATCATCAAAACGCACTAAAACCAGTTTAGGACACACCATTAATCTTTAAAAGAGATAATCACCATTTGTGTATGTGTGTGTTCATTTCTGCTTAGTGTAACAAAAAAAAATCAAAAAAATCATAAACAAAAGATAAAAATCTACGCATTTTGTCACTCGCTCCAAAAGCTCCAAGGATTCCCGCAATCGCTTGGTCACTCCAAAATGCCCCAAAGGTGTCCATGAACCCTTTGGTCAACCCAAAAGCACCCCAAAGGTGCCCATAAGTGATGCAGGAGCATCCAACAAATTATGGGAAATCTTATATTTTTCCCTAAATTTTAGTGCATCTTGCCGGGGCCATAACTTCTCAACCGTAGCTCCGATTGACGTGAAATTTTACAGGGAGTTAGTTGGGATAATTTTAAACAAATATAATTCCTTGGAATTCTATTTGTCCAAAAAAGTCAGTTTTCGAGGCCAAATTCCATCATCTAGTGCCCCGAAATTAGGTTTTAAATTTGATAACCTAATTTTTTACGCTTTTTGAGCTGTTCGGGGGTCAATATCTCCTAATGTATTTAGAGTTAGGACTTGAAACTTCATTTTTGGCTTGTCTATTGTAAGAAGGATGCGCACCCCAATTTTGGGCCCCATCTGACTCATTTCAATTTTAGGGTTTTTTTTTTTTTAGAAAGCATCTACGCACTTTGTATAGAGGCAACACAATGGTGTTCACCCGTAGCCAAGCCCACTCACGGGCGGACGCTGCGGAGAATGACCAAGGGGGCACAAGTCATCTCCGCTACAGCTCCAAGGACTTGGTTATTCCACCTTGGCGGCCAGATACACACAACAGCCCACTTTGTGCCTTGACGGAACGAGGCTATAGGGGCACACCCACACAACATAGCCCCTTTCGGGAAGATTCCATACATGTGGCACTTACTATAGATGGGAGAGATCCCATAAATACCCAGCACATACCCTTCCAAGAAGGGTACATCCGTAGGAAGCCTCCCTTAGAAGCTCGCTATGAGTGGTCACCGCGCAATGAGGCGCCTGAACAGCAGGGGGTCCATCAGGAGGGCCCACATGATTACACTATCCCCCTTTACCCCCTATTGTTGTCAGAACTACAAGAACCAATCCAGAGCACAAGGCTCATCAGGCAGGGCAAGCCAACTCTGCCCGTCCCCTTTTCACCTATGAACAGGAGCACGAGGAAGACCCTTACCTTCCTCAAGAACAATATACAACATGGGAACAATGCGTTTCCGCACCCGCTAGGTGTCAGGGCCACCCACTAAGGCCAGAGCCTCAAGTAAATGCCGCCAATATCGACAGAGGGAAGCGCCACATAGAAGTCTCGGATCCTCAAAACCGAGATAGATACATCGGAGAGGCGACTAGGCCTCCTAGAATCAAAATGACAGAGCAAATTGACTTATCATTTGCTAGACATGCCGCCCGCCAAGCGCAGATCAAGCAGCTTGAGCAGGATCAACAACAACTAGAACAATTATATCACCTTAATAAAGAGTGCATTCGATGCCAAACAAATGAGCTGCTCCGCACCACTATGCCTAAAAAGGTTCAGACCCCCCAAACATAGAGGGCAAAAAGGTACGAGAGGCACAACCCCATAGTGCATGATAGGTCTCCAAGACCTCGCCAAGAGATGCCTCTAAGACACCCTAGATATGAGCGGGAGACCACCCCCAGGAACCACGATGGGTACCCTCCGCGGGTGCCCACCCCTGTTCATCGAGCTCACCCAGTAACTCCTCGAGAAGCTTATGAGGAGTATGAACAAGAAGAATGGGCCGAAATGCCCTATCAAGGTAGAGGAGGTGCTATCCGGCCACCCCTCTATAGGCCTCCAGTTACCCGTAACACACAATAGGAACAAGTTACGGAAGAGGAGATTAAGTCCTCTGTCGCATACAAAGCGCTCTTGGAGCGTTTAGAGTCGGTAGAAACTAAAACTTTAGGGCACCAAAAGCCCACCCTACGCTTACTACGCAGTCATCCAGTACATCCGTCGATGCCGACACCTCCTTACCCCGAACACTTTAAGCTGCCCCAGTTGGCACTCTTTAGAGGGGAGGAGGACGCCCAAGAACACGTTACTAGATTCCTGAGTCAATGCTTCGGCATTCAGGATAATGATGCTTTGCTATTAAGAACATTTATAACCACGTTCGTAGGCCCTGCCTCGGATTGGTTTACACAACTGCCAAAGCATAGCATCCATAATTTAGATCAATTGGTGGACGCGTTCCTTGAACGTTTCGCTTTCAACACCAAGAAGAAGGCATCACTAAGTGACCTAGCCAGCCTCAGGCAATACGAGGAAGAAACTATGGTTGCCTATGGGAACCGGTGGAGGGCTTTGCTTTCAAAGCTACCTTACCTCCCTCCTATGTCTGACCTCACGCAAATGTTCTCAAAAAGCTGTTTGAGATCGATCTCTATGCTATTGCAGCTACAGCAATATGCCACTTTAGAAGAAGCCCTGGCACAAGCCAGAAGAATCGAAGAGATCAAAATTTAGGAGGGCAAAATTGCCAAACCAAAAAAGAAAGAATGGACAAAGAATAACAGCAAGACAGGGACAATGCAACAGAAACCCGCCATGGTCAATCAAGTTGCGATTAACACACCAACGCCTGCCCAAGCAGCACAGCCTCAAAAGGCTAATTATCAGGCGGTCCCTCACAACAATTATGACCAAGAAAACAATTGGCAAAAGCAAAATCAGCTGCGTCATCCTCGACGAAAATTCACACCCTATATGGAGTCTCGAGATTCCCTATTTGACCGCTTGTCTACGGCAAATTTGGTCAACCTTCCAGAAGTCCAACCTATAGACCCCAACGCGCCAAAATCAAAAGGCTATAGAGAAGAATTGTACTATCGATTTCATCGACGAAAAGGACACGACCTTAACGTTTGCTGGACGTTCAAAGGCCTGGTGCAAGATTTGATCGATAACAAGACCTTAGTGGTAGACAATCCCGTAGCACCGGGTAACCAGTAGATGGGAGTCTTTAAGGACCCCTTACCAGCCCATGATACACAAACAAAGCATATCCAAGTTAACGAAGTCACACAAGATTACCCTATACAAGGATATGTCGGCATGATCAGCATAGTGACTCGGAATAAGAGATATCCGAGCATAGCTACTCCTGCAATAGCTATAGGAGAGGCATCGACAATGTTACCACCTCAACAGCACCCTCCTCCACCTAGACCAGTGGTCACGATTCGAAGCAAGCTTACCCAAAGCTTGCGGACCACGTCAGCTAGGATTTCCATCTATGAGCTTATACAACAATCGCCACCTCATCGCGAAGCTCTAATGGATATATTAAAAACCATCGAGATGCAGCCCCACGAGGCAAACGCTTTTAACAATTTTGTGGGGCACGTCCGAAGGTGCTCTGAACCAGTTATCACCTTCAGAGATGATGAGATCAAATCAGTAACTGGTGATATGGCAGATCCACCCCTACACGTCATCGCATGGGTTAACGGGATTCCGTACAAGAGAGTGTTGGTAGACACTGGTTCATCCAGTAATATCATCATGACAGTGGTGCTAAAACACTTGAAGTTGCCTGCATCTCACATAACAGCCTCCACATATACATTGCGAGCATTCAATGATGCAATATGCTCAACCGTTGGCACAATTGTCCTACCCATTCAAGTGGGACAAAAGACAATTCCTACATTGTGCCATATCTTGGAAGGTGAGATGGCTTATAACATCTTGTTAGGCCGCCCATGGATTAGGGACATGAAGTGTGTCCCTTCGATAGCGCACCAGTGTCTCAAGTACACCTTTGAAGGAGAAGTGCATGTGGTTCCCGTAGACCTGGAACCTTTCAAGTATTGCAACTCGATGCAATTAATACCGCAATCAACCTTGCCATCAACACATGTGGATTTCCAATTGAATCCATCCAAGCAGGGTTCGACTTCGCAAGCATCTCCATTGTCAAAGCCCTTGGATCTTCAACCCAGTCCATCTTCATCGGTCAGTCCTTCATCAACAGCGCCACCTATGATGACCACGATGAAGGACAAAGGAAAGCAACCTATGAAGGAAATACCATCATCAGTCTCAACCATCTCTACTGAAGAGATGCCTAGCAAGATGGAAGTTGAGACGCCTAGCCCACCAGACATAGAGTGGACTCAGGAAGGACTTGCTTTCCCTCCCCCTCAATCGCCAACAATTACTGTTGAAATAGCCAACACGGGCTTAGGGGAGTATTTAGTACAAAACATCATTGCAACGCCTACACTTGAGTCCCTGCAGGATATGGGGAGACCTCGCCTTCCCATTGGCAGTATTGTTCCTCTCGGCTACCCGCCTAACCAGACAAATTTTGTGTACGGGGGCCTTGATCATGGTACCGAACCTTCCAAGAAAGAAGAAGAAGACGAAGACCCTTTTACGGAAGATGTCAATTATCTATCAAACCCGGATTTCGCTTTACGCTATCTTAGCCAATGCAATTGGCATGGATACGGGTTAGGTAGGTATGAACAAGGAATGCGTGTCCTCTGTCAACCTAGATACCAAATGCCATATGACAAGTCAGGAGTAGGGTTTACCCACCCCCTACCCCTAGACATCTTAGTCGAGGACATGCAAGGCTTAGGGGTAGGCAACAAGGCTGGGATGGCAGTAGACCCATACGCCAACCCTAACACACAATATACATTAGGAGATTATCTCCCTTTAGTCATAAACCTTGTTAGCCTCAACAATCCTCCCCCTTTGGAGGCTCTTATCGGGGTCATGCCATTACAAGAAACTCAGGTCTCCCTACAAATCATGGAACAGCCCCATTGGAATCATATCAATCTGATCGAGCAGAACGAGTCTAACATATCGTCGGCCGCTATAGGAATCAACGAAAGTTTGTTGATTTTTGATAGTGACTATGAAGACGAAATTGAGATGGTGACCCATCTTAATCAAATGCGACCGCAACAACATCCTTTGGACATTAATGACCTATTCGAACAAATGAACATAGTGCCAGGGCATGAGTGGAATCTCAACCCCGTGCAATGGGACCAAATGTTGAATCCACCACATGAGGCGTATAGGGATCAACTTCCGCCTAGGGATCCTATTGAGTTATCAGCACCAATGGCAGACCCTATCCTTTTATCCGCTCATAGAGCTGATCCACGTGAGCCCATACCACCAGAGCCAGATCCTGTACATAGAGATCATCCAGGATGTCAGAAACATCACACCTACGGTAATGGAGATCAAATTCATCTCATCAACATGATCTCCATTGACTTAACCGCCCCCATCCGCAATACAGCCGATCCAGCACAGTCATTGCATCTAGACATGGATGCCATCGACTGGGATCGCATTAACACAATACCATCCCCATCAGAGTACTGGCCCTTCGGTGAGATGCATCATTTTACCCCAGGGTCAACTCAGGATATTTTTCATGCTGAAGAAGAACCCGAGGTTCCCAATGCAGATCTCAATTCAGCAGATGATATCCACTTAATCCCAATTCCACATCAGTTGGAAGACGGATCGCACATGTCAGTTGAAGAAACAACTGACGTAGACATCGGCTCAGATCCAATGAATCCATAGATTCTCAAGCTGGGGGTAAGCCTATCCCCCGGAGAGCAAGCCGACTATATTACACTTCTCAAAGAGAAGAAAGAAGTTTTTGCATGGTCATACAAAGACATGTCGGGGCTAGATCCATAGCTAGTCACGCATAACCTGACGCTTGATCCGACAGTCAAGCCAGTGAAGCAAAAACTACGTAAGATGCACCCGACAGTGGCCTTAATGGTCAAAGATGAATTACAGAAGCTGTTGGATGCACAGTTTGTCATCTGCGTGGATTATCCGCCATGGTTGTCCAACATGGTGCCCATCAAGAAGCCTGACGGGAGGATTCGCATATGCACTGATTTTTGAGATTTAAACAAAGCGAGTCCTAAGGATGATTTTCCCTTGCCAAGCATCGACGCATTGGTAGACGCAACAACGGGTCATGAAATACTCTCCCTAATGGATGGATTTTCAGGATACAACCAAATACGTATCAATCCCGAAGACCAATTCAAAACGGCATTCACAACGCCTTGGGGGACATTTTGTTATAAGGTCATGCCTTTTGGCCTTAAAAATGCTGGCGCCACCTACCAACGTGCCATGACGTACATCTTCCATGATTACATGCACAAAACTTTAGAAGATTACATGGATGATTTGTTGGCCAAATCCCTCTTGCGCCCAGATCATCTCACTGACTTGGGCAAAATCCTCGATCGCCTCATAGAACACAAGGTCCGACTGAACCCCAAGAAGTGCGTCTTCGGCGTCACATCTGGAAAACTCTTGGGTTTCATAGTCTCGAAGCGAGGAATCGAGGTGGACCCAAACAAAGTCAAGGCAATCCTTGAGATGCCCCCCCAACTACCATCAGGCAGCTCAGAAGCCTGCAAGGAAAGGTCGCGTCAATTAAGCGTTTCATAGCTCAGTTATCTGACAAGTGCCGACCCATGAACAAATTATTGCACAAGGGGGTAGCATTCCATTGGGATGACGAGTGCCAGTCAGCCTTCGACGACATAAAACAATACTTGGCTTCACCGCCAGTATTGGCACCACCCAGACCAGGAGTACCATTCTATTTATATATCTCAGCTACTGAGATAGCACTGGGCGCCATGCTAGCCCAGAAGAATGAACTTCACAAAGAACAGGCTACATACTATCTTAGCCGCACCCTGGTCAGTTACGAACTTAACTACGCATACATCGAAAAGCTCTGCTTGGCAGTGGTGTTTGCTACCAAAAAGCTATGCCATTACATGCTCGGTAACACAACGTATGTTGTGTCTAAGGAGAATCCATTGCGATACATGATGAGTCGTACTTATCATAGTAGCCGCACGACGAAATGGATCATGTTGTTGATGGAGTTTGACATAGAGTTCATCGGACAAAAATCCATTAAAGGTCAAGTCATAGCCGATCAACTAGCAGAGGCTCCTCTTGAAGACGATCAGCCTCTAACAATAGAACTACCCGATGATGGGGTCTTCCATGTCTCAGAATCGCCAGATTTTGATGCACCTGAGTCACAGGCCGACATAACCCTGTTCTTCGATGGTTCTAAATGTGAGCAAGGAGGTGGCATAGGAATTGTATTCTTCACACCGCAAGGGGCTCCAATCCCCTTGTCATTTAAACTTGACTTCCCATGCACCAATAATAATGTTGAATATGAAGCCTTGCTCATAGGTCTTCAGACAGCAATCACCATGAACATTAAATGCTTGAACATCTTCGGTGATTCGTTGCTAATAGTCAACCAAGTGAAAGGGGTATTTCAATGTAAATGCCCAATCCTGCAGGCCTACAAAGCCCTTGTGGACAAACTCCTGGCAAAACTTGAATGGTACGACATCGAGGCACTCCCTCGATCATCGAATCATTTTGCGGACACTATGGCCTCCTTAGGGTCACTTATTCCGTAGGACCTCTCAGGTGACATGACAACTATCCAAGTCAAAACACTATCGCAATCCGTGATGGAGCGTGCAAGCTCTGATTCAATGCCAGAAGTCCACTCAATTCAGATTGAACCATCTTCGGATGAGTTCATTCGATTCCTCGATCATCTAAAACATGCCGACTGGGGGTCCTTATTCTCCCCTACTCCCATTAGTAGCAACACGACGCTATTCTTGCAGATGCTTTCCCACTCAGCTTTCGCTAGAGAGGAACTTCAAGAGGGATTGGTTGTTCATACCATCGAGGTTTCAGATCAGCAGGATTGGTATTCACCTATCCGAGACTACCTAAAGTTAGGTACCCTTCCATCTGGATTGACGCATGCCGCAAGACGAGCATTCAAACAGAGAGCGGCAAAACATGTCTTATTAGGGGACATTTTGTACCGTCGCAACTACGAAGGGATCCTCCTCCATTGTTTGGACCAGCAAGAGTCCACTTGGGCGATCGCCCAAGCACACGATGGTACCTGTGGTGGCCACTTCAGCGGTATGGCCATTGCAAAATGCATTCTTCGCATGGGCTATTATTGGCCATCTTTAGAGCGAGATTGTTGTGCTTATGTCAAGAAGTGCGTAAAGTGTCAATATCATGCTAATCTCACACACGTACCTTCTCAAGCCTTGCAGCCGATCCAATCGGTTTGGCCCTTTTCGCAGTGGGGCTTTGATCTAATCAGAAAAATCTCCCCTGCATCGTCTGGCCGCCACACGTTTATCATTACGACCACCGAATATTTTACTAAATGGGTGGAAGCAATTTCGCTTACCTCTACGACCGGAGCCCGCATCGCGGAGTTCATTTTACATAACATCATATGTCATTTTGGTATTCCATCTAAGATCCTTTCGGATAATGGGACACCCTTCAAGAACAAAGACGTGCGTGCTTTGACCACAAAGTACAAGATTCAGCATAGTTTTTCAACACCCTATTATCCGCAAGCAAATGGACAAGCAGAGGCGTCAAACAAAACACTAGTTGCCATCCTCAAAAAGATAGTCGCAAACAATCATAAGGATTGGCACATACAGATTCCACTTGCCCTATGGGCTTATCGCACTAGTATTCGGGCACCCACTGGGGCAACTCCGTTTTCACTAGTATATGGCTCTGAGGCAGTCATGCCTCTCGAGTTGGAAATTCCTTCCCTACGCATATCAATGCAAGAGTTCATCGATGATGACACCGCGTGGCAGGCCCGGTTAGACCAGCTTACGTTGCTTGATGAACGACGCGTTAATGCTCTCGAGCATTTGCGTATCTACCAAGAGCGACTTAAGAGGGCATACAACATGAAAGTTCACCTGAGAGACTTTCAGGTTGGTGACCTAGTCCTAAAAGAGAATCAGCAGAACCCCAACTTGCCTTCACATCTCCGGGACAAGTTCACGGCAAACTGGTTAGGTCCATATGTGATTGAAAGTAAAATAGGACCTGGAACATACCGACTGGCTTCCCTCGATGGAATCAAAGAACTAGAACCCTTGAACATCAGTCATTTGAGGCCATTCCATGTATAAGAGAGTCATAACTCAACCCAAAAAGCCCCAAGGATTATCACAATCACTTGGTCAAACCAAAAAGCCCCAAGGATTATCACAATCACTTGGTCAAACCAAAAAGCTCCAAGGATTATCACAATCACTTGGTCAAAACCCAAAAAGCCCCAAGGATTATCACAATCACTTGGTCAAACCAAAAAGCTCCAAGGATTACCCATAAACCTTGGTCAAACCAAAAAGCCCCAAGGATTATCACAATCACTTGGTCAAACCAAAAAGCCCCAAGGATCATCGCAATCACTTGGTCAAACCAAAAAGCTCCAAGGATTCCTAAATCCCTTGGTCACCACCAAAAAGCTCCAAGGATTATCGCAATCTCTTGGTCAACCTCAAAAGCTCCAAGGATTATCACAATCGCTTGGTCAAGAAAATCCAAAAAAAAATTCAAAAACAAACAAACAAAATCTACATCTCAATTTCATGCATACTTCCAAAATCAAAAAAAAAAAAAAATAGTTGCATTAGGCATCATATCCATGTTTGTTGATCACACAAGGCAAAAGCACCATAGATTGTCATTACTTGGCAAAACCACCACCTTTTCACATTTTCCACTTTGAACAAAAGTACACCAAAATAAACGCCAATCACCATTTCACCATATCATAAATCAGTTGTCATCTAAATATATCTAGAGTTTTCATCATTCAAATTGTCTTTAGGTTTCTAGCCAAAATTGTACAAAAGTCAAACTGATGTTACAATGGTAGAGTTTTACTTGAAATACACCTTGTTACGTAGCATCCCATCACAAATTCAAAAACACATAAAAACAATTCCTAAGTTGTGTCAATGAAGGATGAAACTTGTAAAGCAATTCAGGATACCAAACAGCGAAAATATTATCTCACTCATCCCCCTGTGCGAATGACCCCAGGAATGCTGAGAGTTGGCAAAAGGACAAGAATCTTCCCTACCCAATTCCCAAGAATCCCAAGTTCTCAAAACGTTGCAAAACATCAAAAAGTTGCACAAAGTCAATACTCCAAACATTGACGTCAAATCCCACAAGCAATAGTGATTCTCATCACTCCCAAATTCAAATCCCTTGCTCAAAAAGAAAAAAACAAAAATAAACAATGATTTTCATCACTATAAACGAGCAAGTATCCCAATACAAATGAAGAAAAGAAGGGAGTCGAACTTGAATCCCTGGAACTCTCAGCATTCAAAAGGTCATGAGGTGAACCTCAGTACCGGTTTGGTGGATAACCTATCGGTCACTGGCGGCAAACCTCCCGCATGACGATATATCTGTCACATTTACTTGTGTGCAGATCAATGTTTGCATGTGGATGAGCTAGCTTATGGTCTCCTAGATCGCAAAATAGATTAATCCGACAAAATACAACAAAGGAGTTAGTGGAACTAATTAGGTGATCCTCGATACGAGTTTGGTTGAAAGCCTATCTGGCATTGGCGGTATCCTGACAAATACCACATAAACAAACTCAATTGCACACACAAGGATGCGAAATAACTTGGTCAAAAACAAGCACGATTCATACCTTGGTCAGACATCTTGTAAGATAACGGTCCAGTCTTGGCTAGTTAGTTAAAACAGTTGAATCTCAGAAAAACCTAGCTACATTCTAAGCCAACCATTGCATATAATCCATTCCTATATCGCCATACAAAAAAAAAAAAAAAAAAAAACAACATATATACACAAAAAGCATTTACCACAGCAATCACCCAGTACATAAAGCCATAAGTCATGTATAGTCTATGGTGCCAATGTAAGGTTATCAACAAATCATTTCATCCATTCCATTACTTATCATATAAATCAACAACATGCGCATTTATCATACCATATGCATTCGTCACCATAAACATGCATCCATCAACATCAATCCTTGTGCATAACATAAAATCATGACATATACACAAAGCAAGAAAATCCAAACAACAAAAACATCACAAAAATGCAACACAAAAACACAACAATAAACATTGCCAAACAAGAGTGCTCTTGCACTTAACCTCTTGGCATAGCAAAACTGATGTCGAGGTTTACATTGTCACTATCCTACTCCCTAAGAAGGCTACCATAGCCGGACCACTCCACGGGAGGTCAGATTTTTGCCAATTTTAATCCCAAATGGCATCACAAAATGGGTCAAAACCCACTCAAAAACAACAAATAAATGCAACACAAAAATAAAAGAAATAAAATTGTCGGACATCAGTACTCTTGCACTTAACCTCTTGGCATAGAAAATCGATGTCGGGGCACAAATGGTCGCTATTCTACTCCCTAAGAAGGCTACCATAGCCGGACCGCTCCACGGGACGACGGATTGTTGACACTTTCACCCCATTATGGCATCACCAAAAGGGTTTTTACCCACCAAAAATAGGTCCAAAAGTCAGAAAACTGCTTGCACATTCAACGGACAAACATCTGAAGACACCCTCACCTAAGTCATCTTGGGTCAAGCGACTCGTCGCTTTTCTCATGGCAGTCATTCCCTCATCGATTCGTCGCTTGAGGGGGTAGTCACACTTAGTCACCAATCAACAAACACACACCCAATCAAGGCAATGGCATGCATTCAAAGAATCATTGACAAAGACAATCACGCTCCTGCTTGGGGCAATAAACAAGCAATAATCACAAATTGATCAAACACTTGGCATTCCTGAAGCATGAACTCAAGGTTCCCCCATGGATAAAAGGTTGCGCCCTTTGCCTATTCATGACTGATCAATGTCTAAGTTCAAGTCACACCTCACCAAAATAGGTTAATACTTGAAATCAAATTCCTTAGCTCGTCAGAAGCAAGGATTCAAGAATGCATCCCCTTTCCATGCTTGGGGCATCACAAGTTGGTTAGGTTACTAAGAAACCCTAATCACTAGTGCTTTGGTTATCTATTTTTGCTCAACATTGCATCACCCACAGCGCTTTCCAAAAAGGGGCATCTATAGACACCAAAACAACACCAATCCGATTATGTGACTGCAAACACTGATCGCATTGACACACACAGCCTCCAGGGCAGCCCTCAGAGGTCAAACAATGGTCCTAGCCACTCTAGCAACAGTTTTGGAAGGTCAGAAAGCAATTTGGCACCTCCAGACACTTTGCTCCAAATCCGTCTCACCCCGAGACGAAATTCAAACTTGAATTCGTAAGACAATTTAAAATGGACATTAGACAATTGTAAGTGGACATTAGAAAATTGTCATAATGGCAAACATGGGCCTTTAGACAATTAAAAGTGGACATTGGACAATTTGGCATTTTAAAAATTAAAATGTAATAAAGAATAAATAAGCAATTTAAAGTGGACATTAAACAATTAAAAGTGGACACTAGACAATTGTAAGTGGACATTAGAAAATTGTCATAATGGCAAACATGGGGGCCCAAGTCAAGGAGGAATCTCCTCCACTCATGAAAAAGCATGGCCTCCAAGTGGCACCCTTGCATACCCATCCAAAGAGGCCCCTTGGGTCTATAAATTGGTGAGCTTCCTCACCCAAAAGAGAAGAGTTTTTGGAGATTTTAAGCAACGAAGTGCTGCCAAATCACTACTACGAAAAAAGGAGGGTTTTGGAGATTTTAAGCAACGAAGTGCTGCCAAATCAGATTACGCATTATCATTCGGAATCGGTTTTACTTAATCTTATGCATGCATCTTACATTGGTTTTTAGGGATCGAATGCTTTATTTTAACACAGGTGCTACTAACTCTTTTTGTTGTTTCTTTGAACGCAGGAGGAGCAGCAAGGATCGAGGACTCTTCAACACAAGCGGCGGCAACACTTTGGCCCGCCCGTTTTACATGTGGGCACGCGGAAGGAAGACTGCTAATGACGATTGTAACCAAAACATGCTAACGCTCCTAGCCCCGGGAAGGGGAGGAGATGGATTGTAACCGAATCTGGAATCATATTAATAAAAAGGGTTGTGCTCCTGCTTTCCCTCTTTACGTCTGGTGTTGATTCGATTACATTCGCCCTATTTCATGCATCCAGTTAGCTTTGTTTATATTGCATCTTAGTATTGTTTTTCTTTCGGAATCTCGTGTTTTCAACAATAATTACAAATCAAAGGTGATTTAGAAGAAGAATATTTTTGTGAAGAAGAAGGGGAAGATGAAGAAGAGGGAGAAGGAGAAGAATAAGATTTAGCTCCCTTGGAAGGTTGAGGAGAAGCCTTCTGATTTCCTCCTGAGGATAAAAATTATTCTTCAAAACTCTTTGCAATTCATCCCACGTGTCAATGGGATTTTGGGTCCGTAGTCGATCAGTGACAAAGACCTTGGCAATGCTAGAAAGCTTCAACTTAGCAAAGTTAACTTGCTGATCCTTTGCTATCTTGGTATACTCAAACCAACTATCCATGTCCAAAATCTAGTTGTTGAGGACCTCTGGATCTCACGAGCCAGTGTAAAGGGGAACCTCACACTGTTGTTGCACTTTAGTAGAAGTAACCTTATCAGCCAAAATGCTGACAAGTTGGGTTACTTGAGCCAATTTGTCGGCTAATTCAAAAGCCATTTGACCCCGAGTGAGCGCCAGCAAAAATTGTCACAAAAAGACAAAGTTACAAAAATGTGCAAAATATAAGGTGCCCAATTTAATTTGCAAAAATTGCAAATTTACAACATGGAAGGGGCAAAAAGAAATTTCTGCACAATGTGTAAAAAGTCAAATTTGACCTGTTGGTAAAGACAAAAAGGTAACCTGATTTTTGTTTTTATTTATTTATTTTTATTTTTAAAAAGCAAAAATTTTGGTTTGATTTTATCGAATGCAATCTTACTAAGGTCAATGACTATACAAATTCAGGCAGCACCAATCAAATTCAGCATGGAAAATCCTGCATCATTCGCCAAAAACCAGGCGACGAAGTCAACAACCAAACAAGACTTGCGCACAATGTCGTTGATAGTATATAGGCAAGATGCCTATTATAAATGGCCAGCACGGTGGCCTGTGGTACATGTGGGATTAATCCCATAGCGGACCAAGAAAATCGGCCGACGCATCAGCCAACCTTTGAACAGCGAACACCTCCAACGCGGATCCTACCACGAAATCAAAATCAAACAGCTACGACCTCGCCCAACAGGCAAAAAATTGGGCACTAAAAATGAGGAGCAGGGATTGTGTGCAGTCTCACAAGCCGAGGGAAACAGGATTTCACGAAGTCAATAAATTCATAAAACTATCACCGATGATCTCTTGCATGGAATGCGACATGCAAGGAAGAGTTAGGTTTGTTTATAGCAGTGACAGGGAACAGGTTACTAACAGGCACGCAGGTCGAAATGGCAGTATATGGGGTTGGGGCGAGTTCATGTGGATGGATCCACCCGTCTTCAGTGTATTTTGACATCGATGAATCTGACAGATGCCGAACTATGCAGAATTCAGACAATGGCAACAAGAGAATCTGACAGTGGTAGCTTTGACATGGAAAAGGCAATCGGATGGTCTGCATCTAAAAATGATTGTGAATGTCCAGCCTATGCATCGAGAAGCAATCGTGAATGGGTTGAGTTGCATCGAGAAACACAGGTTGGGAAGCATTGGGAAGCGGTTGCAGTGACCATGTTCCCAAAACAAATCGGCAAACGAACGCTTGATCTCTGGAGGCGTTGGTAAAATGTAGATCGAAGAGATGTTCTACTGGCTTCAGGAATAGTAGGAACCGTAGATCAAAAAGAATATTCTGTCGACTTCAAGAATTGCAAGAAATTCCACGTAGCTGCTGCACGCTACCCTCAAATGAAGATAAAAATGCGCAAAAATGAATCTGTCCTTCAAAATTTTTGTTGGTTTTTTTTGTTTTTACTTCAAAAATTTGTTGACAATTTTTTTTTTATTGTAGCAAAATTGTCAGCAACTTCTGACAACAAATGAATTTGTCAACAATTTGCTGCAAAATTTGGCAGCAAAATTGCAACAATTCCTCCTGAGCTTCAAACAGGAACGCAAGTGGTGGAAAACTATCCAAACCACACTTTGGAGATCGAAAATACCCAAAACCTCCAAAACTACTATGCTCTGATACCAATGATATGGAAATAATTGAAGCTAACTATTATTTGAAAACATAGGACTTAAATAATTCCAAAATGTAAACCATAATCCTGGAAATCATCAACTGCTCCAAGGATTTACATATAAAAATCAAGGAAAGGCTAAAACATAAGCCTTACAAGAACGAAAAATAAAACACCTAGACTTAGACTATTCAACGGAGCTTATCAACAACTCACGTTGATTATTCTTATGACTAAGCTTAATTAAAATATCCTAGGTCTAAAAAGAAATTAGCCCCTAGGTCTAAATTTCCTCATCAAAGTGGCTTCGATGTGTGTGTAGGGGTAGATGGTTGATTGGGTGGCACGGGATAGAGCAGGAGTACTTCCCATATGTCCGGGTGACATGGTAGTTTGGGGTGCACCAGGGATTTCCTGGTGATCCCTTGATCTATAGGCATCATGATGATGAGAAGACTCTAGTCTGGCCTACCATTGAGCATCTAGGTGAGGGGTCCGATGTAGTTATTGATGTACCCAACGTGGACGATGTCAGGGTGACTACAGAGTATGACCGATGGTGGATTATGTGGTGATGGCAGAGTGAGGGGCCTCTAGGAGGCATGGATACTATAGCAATAGGAGGTGGGGGTGCAGAGGCACTGGTGGAGGGTTGGGGGGCTCCGCTTGATGATGCTGACATGGTGGAGGTCGATGACTTCACCGATGATGGAGATGATTTGGGGGTTCTGGAGTAGCCGAATGTACAGGATGTCCTAGAGTAGTGGGTGCCAGAGCAGTAGGCCATCCCAGAGGTGCCCATGCCTCAGGCTATCTCAGGGGATGTGGAGGTTGGGCTTCATGCTGAGATAGCATGATTGGAGGGTCTCCTACAGAGATGGGAGGAGGAGCATAGAGATGCTTTGGTGGAGGTAACGTAGGAGAGGGATCTCCTACGGACTCAGTTGGCATAGCGGGATAGTGCATTGGTTGTGTATCACCAATGAGATATGGAGTGGGGTCGATATCGGATAGAGTTAGAGATAGAGGTTGTCCGCCTCGGTGGACAGTTGCCTGTGCTTGATGGAGGTGGTTCATCACACTGTACGAGAGGCAGTGAGACTGAGCAGTCTGCATCATCTCATCGTAGGTGGCTAGGTGAGGGTAGTGTTGGTGGGCAGGGTGCGAGGGCTAGTAGCAACCGCCTGAGAGGTCCCATAGGACCCATACTACTGGGGGTAGTTCCAATCACACCGATCCTACGTGATCATGGTGGCCGACTCCCTAGGCTTTGGGGATTTTGAGTTTTTGGTTTTTGTGAGGTCAGAGGACCTTCTTATTGTAGCCTGAGGGCATTTTGTCTTGATATATATACATGACTCTTTTTTTGGTTTGATTACTTACTTGTCATGGTTTATTGTTCTTTATGCACATTTATTTATGTTGATGTATGCATATGTTATTATTACTATGGATGATTTTAACTATATGATATAGATGTATGCATATGGAATGGATGGAATGATTTGTTTGGTGTACAAGTGGTGGCACCATAGACTGTACAGGATTTACTGGCTTTCTGTACTATGTGATTGCTTTATGGAATAACTTTGCATTTGTAATTTTTGTTTTGTATTTTCTGATGGTGATGTAAGTAATGAAATGTACAACAATTGTTTTAGAATGTAGTTAAGGTTTTTCTGAGACTCGGATGCTTTAACTAACTAGTCAAGACTGTACATTATCTTACAAGACTTTCGAACAAGGTACGAATCAGACTTGAGTTTGACCAAGTTATTTCACATCCCTGTGTGTGCGATTGAGTTCGTTTATGTGGTATTCATAAGGATACCGTCAGTGCCAGGTAGGCTGTCCACCAAACCTGTACTGAGGATCACCTAATTAGCTCCACTAACTCCTTTGTTGTATTTAGTAGGATTAATCTACGATGCAATCTAGGATACCATAAGCTAGCTCATCCACATGCAAACATTGATCTGTACATATGCCCAACAGCTAATGCGACAGATATATCGTCATGCGGGAGGTTTGCCACCAGTGACCAGCAGGCTATCCACCAAACCGGGATTGAGGATCACCTCATGACCTTTCGAATGCTGAGAATTCTAGGGATTCAATAGTTACTCCCTCTCTTTTAGTGGGATATTTGCTCAGTAGTGATGATAATCACTATTTATTTTGTTTGAGCTTGGGATTTTGATCAGTGATTAGAATCACTGTGTTCTTGTGCTTTTTGATTTGTGCACTTTTGATATTCATGTTTGGAGTTGGAATTCTTTGTAGTGGTAAAAACCACTATTTATTTTTGGGAATTGAAGGAAGTTTTCTTGTCCTTTTGCCAATTCTCAGCATTCTTGGGGTCATTCACACAGGGGGATGAGCGAGATAACATTTTCACTTATGGTATCCTAGACCACTATGTAGGTTTCATCTTTCGTTCACACAACTTGGGAATTTTTATGTGTTTTAAGCTTGTGTTGGGATGCTATGTAACAAGGCGTGATCCAAGTAAAACTCTACCTTGTAAAAATCGGTCTGACTTTGTACAACATTTGACTAGAAATCTAAAGACAACTGAATGACAAAAACCCTAAAGACATTAGAAGACAACTGACTATGATATGGCAAAAATGCGAATGGCGTTATTCTTGATGGATCATTTACAAAATGGACAAATGTGGAAAATGATGGAATTGCCGAGTAATTACAGTCTATGGTGCGTTTGACATGTATGACCAGAAAATATGCAATGTATGTATGCGATGCCTAATGCAGCTTTTTTTTTTTTTGTGTTTTGATTTTTAAGATTATGCATGAAAGTGAGATGCAATTTTTTTGTTATTTTTTATTATCTGTTGTTTTTGAATATTCGTTATGGATGGTTTAACCCGAATGGGTGTGGACCAAGTGATTCTTATGGATCCTTGGAGGTTTTGACCAAAGGGATTATAGATACCTTTGGGGCATTTTGGGTGACCAAGCGGTGGCGAGAATCCTTGGAGCTTTTGGTTTGACCAAAGGGATTATAGATACCTTTGGGGCATTTTTGGTTGACCAAGCGATTGTGGGAACCCTTGGAGCTTTTGGTTTGACCAAAGGGATTATAGATACCTTTGGGGTGTTTTGGGTGACCAAGCGATTGTGAGAACCCTTGGAGCTTTTGGTTTGACCAAAGGGATTATAGATACCTTTGGGGCATTTTAGGTGACCAAGCGATGGCGAGAACCCTTGGAGCTTTTGGTTTGACCAAAGGGATTATAGATACCTTTGGGGCATTTAGGTTGACCAAGCGATTGTGGGAACCCTTGGAGCTTTTGGTTTGACCAAAGGGATTATGGATACCTTTGGGGCATTTTGGGTGACCAAGCGATGGCGAGAACCCTTGGAGCTTTTGGTTTGACCAAAGGGATTATAGATACCTTTGGGGTATTTTAGGTTGACCAAGCGATTGTGGGAACCCTTGGAGCTTTTGGTTTGACCAAAGGGATTATGGATACCTTTGGGGCATTTTGGGTGACCAAGCGATGGCGAGAACCCTTGGAGCTTTTGGTTTGACCAAAGGGATTATAGATACCTTTGGGGCATTTTAGGTTGACCAAGTGATTGCGAGAATCCTTGGAGCTTTTGGTTTGACCAAAGGGATTATAGATACCTTTGGGGTATTTGGTTGACCAAGCGATTGCGGGAACCCTTGGAGCTTTTGGTTTGACCAAAGGGATTATAGATACCTTTGGGGCATTTTAGGTTGACCAAGCGATTGTGGGAATCCTTGGAGCTTTTGGTTTGACCAAAGGGATTATTGATACCTTTGGGGCATTTTGGGTGACCAAGCGGTGGCGAGAACCCTTGGAGCTTTTGGTTTGACCAAAGGGATTATAGATACCTTTGGGGTGTTTTTGGTTGACCAAGCGATTGTGGGAACCCTTGGAGCTTTTGGTTTGACCAAAGGGATTATAGATACCTTTGGGGCATTTTGGTTGACCAAGCGATTGCAAGAACCCTTGGAGCTTTTGGTTTGACCAAAGGGATTATAGATACCTTTGGGGCATTTTAGGTTGACCAAGCGATGGTGAGAACCCTTGGAGCTTTTGGTTTGACCAAAGGGATTATAGATACCTTTGGGGTGTTTGGTTGACCAAGCGATTGTGGGAACCCTTGGAGCTTTTGGTTTGACCAAAGGGATTATAGATACCTTTGGGGCATTTTAGGTTGACCAAGCGATTGCGAGAACCCTTGGAGCTTTTGGTTTGACCAAAGGGATTATAGATACCTTTGGGGTATTTTTGGTTGACCAAGCGATTGTGGGAACCCTTGGAGCTTTTGGTTTGACCAAAGGGATTATAGATACCTTTGGGGCATTTTGGGTGACCAAGAAATTGTGAGAACCCTTGGGGATTTTGGTTTGACCAAAGGGATTATAGATACCTTTGGGGCATTTTGGGTGACCAAGCGATTGCGAGAACCCTTGGAGCTTTTGGTTTGACCAAAGGGATTATAGATACCTTTGGGGTGTTTTTGGTTGACCAAGTGATTGTGAGAACCCTTGGAGCTTTTGGTTTGACCAAAGGGATTATAGATACCTTTGGGGCATTTTGGGTGACCAAGCGATTGTGAGAACCCTTGGAGCTTTTGGTTTGACCAAAGGGATTATAGATACCTTTGGGGTATTTTTGGTTGACCAAGCGATTGTGAGAACCCTTGGAGCTTTTGGTGGAACCATGGGCATTTTGGCTCACTAAATGTTGAATGGCCTCAAATGACTGATGTTCAAGGGTTCTAGTTCCTTGATTCCTTCAAGAGAGGTGAGTCGGTATGTTCCAGGTCCTATTTTACTATCGATTACATAAGGACCTAACCAATTTGCCATGAACTTGTCCCTTAAATGGGGTGGCAAGTTAGAATTTTGTTGGTTCTCTTTTAAGACCAAGTCACCGACCTGAAAGTCCCTCAGGTGAACTTTCATGTTGTATGCTTTCTTAAGTCGCTCTTGATAGATACGTAAATGCTCGAGAGCATTGACGCGTCGTTCATCGTGTAGTGTCATCATCGATGAACTCTTGCATTGATATGCGCAGGGAGGGTATTTCCAACTCGAGAGGCATGACTGCCTCGGAGCCATACACTAGCAAAAATGGAGTTGCCCTAGTGGGCGTCCGAATGCTAGTGCGATAAGCCCATAGGGCAAGTGGTATTTGGATGTGCCAATCCTTATGACTATCTACGACCATATTTTTAAGGATGGCAACTAGCATTTTGTTTGACGCCTCTGCTTGCCCATTTGCCTACGGATAATAAGGTGTCAAAAAACTATGCTGAATTTTGTACTTTGTTGTCAAAGCATGCACATATTTGTTCTTAAATGACGTCCCATTATCCGAGATGATCTTGGATGGAATACCAAAATGACATATGATGTTATGTAAAATGAACTCCGCAATGCGGGGCCCAGTCGTAGAGGTAAGTGAAATTGCTTCCACCCACTTAGTGAAGTACTCTGTGGCCGTTATGATAAACGTGTGATGACCTGACGATGTAGGGGAGATCTTTTCGATGAGATCTAAGCCCCACTACAAAAATGGCCAAGCCGATTGGATCGGCTGCAAGGCCTGAGAAGGTACGTGTGTCAAGTTAGCATGGTGTTGACACTTCATGCACTTCCACACATATGCGCAACAATCTCACTCTAAATATGGCCAATAATAGCCCATGCAAAGAATGCACTTTGCGATGGCCATACCGTTGAAGTGGCCACCGCATGTACCATCGTGCGCTTGGGTGATCGCCCAAGTGGACTCCTATTGGTCCAAGCAACGGAGGAGGATTCCTTCGTAGCTTCGACGGTATAAAATGTCTCCTAGCAAGACATGTTTTGCCACTTTCTGTTTGAATGATATTTTCGTGGCGTGCGACAATCCAAGTGGGAGGCTACCTAACTTGAGATAGTCTCTTATGGGTGTGTACCAATCCTGCTGATCAGAAACCTCGATGGTATGAATGGTCGATCCCTCTTGAAGTTCATCCCTAGCAAAAGCTGAGCGGGAAAGAACTTGTAAAAATAGCGTTGTGTTGCTATTAAGAGGGGTTGGAGAGAACAAAGACCCCTAGTTGGCATGATTTAGACTATCATGGATTCGAGAGAACCTATCCTGAGATGGTTCAATCTGGATCAGGTGGATTCCTGGCGTTATGTCAGAGCTTGCATGCTCCATCATGGATTGCGATAACGTTTTGACTTGAATGGTTGTCATCTCACCAGAAATGTCTTGCGGGATTAGTGACCCCAAGGAGGCCATAGTGTCCGCAAAATGATTCGATGATCGAGGGAGTGCCTCGATGTCGTACCATTCAAGATTTGCCAAGAATTTATCCACAAGGGCTTTGTAGGCCTGTAGAACTGGGCATTTGCATTGGAATACCCCTTTCACTTGGTTGACAATTAACAGTGAATCACCAAAGATATTCAAGCATTTGATGTTCATGGTGATGGTTGTCTGAAGACCTATGAGCAAGGCTTCGTATTCAACATTGTTATTGGTGCACGAGAAATCAAGTTTAAATGATAAAGGCATTGGAGCCCCTTGCGGTGTGAAAAACATGATTCCCATGCCACCCCCTTGCTCACATTTAGAACCATCAAAAAATAAGGTTATGTCGGCCTGTGACTCAGGCTCATCAGAATCTGGCGATTTTGAGACATGGAAGACCCCATCATCGGGCAACTCTACGGTCAGAGGCTGATCATCTTCGAGAGGAGCCTCTGCTAGTTGATCGGTGATGACTTGACCTTTGATGGACTTTTGTCCAATGAATTCGATGTCAAACTCCATCAACAACATGATCCATTTTGCCGTGTGACTACTGTGATAAGTACGACTCATCATGTACCGCAATGGATTCTCCTTAGACACAACATACGTCGTATTGCTCAGCATGTAATGGCATAGCTTTTTGGTGGCAAATACCACCACCAAGCATAGCTTCTCAACGTATGCATAGTTAAGTTCATAACTGACCAGGGTGCGGCTAAGATAATAATTAGCCTGTTCTTTATGTAATTCATTTTTTGGGCTAGCATGGCACCCAGTGCCACCTCAGTAGCTGAGATGTATAAATAGAATGACACTCCTGGTCTAGGTGGTGCCAATACTGGCGGCGAAGCCAAGTATTGTTTGATGTCATCGAAGGTTGACTGGCACTCGTCATCCCAATGAAATGCTACCCCCTTGTGTAATAATTTATTCATGGGTCGGCACTTGTCAGATAACTGCGCTATGAAGCGCTTGATCGACGCGACCTTACCCTGCAAGCTTTTGAGCTGCCTGATGGTGGTTGGGGGAAGCATTTCAAGGATTGCCTTGACTTTATTTGGATCTACCTCGATGCCTCATTTTGAGACTATGAAACCCAAGAGTTTTCTAGATGTGATGCCAAATACGCACTTCTTGGGGTTTAGCCTAACCTTGTGTTCGATGAGGCGATCAAGGATCTTGCGTAAGTCATCGAGATGATTTTGGCGCAAAAGAGATTTGGCCAACAAATCATCCATATAATCTTCCAAAGTTTTATGCATGTGATCATGGAAGATGTATGTCATAGCGCGTTGGTAAGTGGCGCCAGCATTTTTAAGGCCAAAGGGCATGACCTTATAACAAAATGTCCCCCAAGGCATCGTGAACGCCATTTTTAGTTGATCATCGGGATTGATACGAATCTGGTTGTATCCCGAGAAACCATCCATGAGGGAAAGCATTTCATGGCCTGTTGTAGCGTCTACCAATGCGTCGATGCTAGGCAAGGGGAAATCATCCTTGGGACTCGCTTTGTTTAAATCTCAAAAATCGATGCATATGCGAATCCTCCCGTCAGGATTTTTGATGGGTACCATGTTGGACAGCCATGGTGGGTAATCTATGCAGATGACAAACTATGCATCCAATAGCTTTTGTAGCTCATATTTGACCATTAAGGCCACTGTTGGGTGCATCTTACGTAGCTTTTGCTTGATTGGCTTGATTGTCGGATCAAGTGTTAGATTATGCGTGACTAGCTATGGGTCTAGCCCCGGCATGTCTTTGTAGGACCATGCAAAAACCTCCTTCTTCTCTTTGAGAAGGGCAATGTAATCGGCTTGCTCTTCGGGGGATAAACTTACCCCTAGCTTGATGATTTGTGGATTCATTGGATCAGAACCGATGTCTACGTCAATCGTCTCTTCGAATGACATGTGGGATCCATCCTCCAACTGGTGTGGAGTTGGGATCAAGTGGATATCATTTGCTGAATTTAGATCTACATTGGGAATGTCGGGTTCCTCTTCAGCATGGAAGATATCCTGAGTCTATCCTGGGGTGAAATGAAACATCTCACCGCAAGGCCAGTACTCTGATGGGGATGGTGGTGAGTCAGCATGATCCCAGTCTATGGCATCTAGGTCTAGATACAATGGTCATGTTGGATCGGCTGGATTGTGGATGGGGGTGGTTAAATCAATGGAGATCATGTTGATGGAATGAATTTGGTCTCCATTGTCGTGTGGGTGTTGATTCAGACATCCTTGGTGATCCTTGTACCCTGGATCTGGCTCTGTGGGTACTGGCACAAAAGGATCGGCCCTATGTGTGGATAGAAGGATAGGGTCTGCCCTTGGCACTGATGGCCCTATAGGGTCTCTAGGTGGGAGGTGCTCCCTGTATGCCCAAAGTGGTGGATGAAGCACTTGGTTTAACTGTACTTGGTTTAAATGCCACCTATGCCTTGGTCCCATATTTAGATGTTCAAACATATCATCGATGTCTATGGGGTATTCCTGTTGCCTCATATGGTTGAGATATGCCATCTCAGTCTCATCCTCATAGTCGCTATCGGAGATCCATAGGCCTTCATTGGCTCCGACAACTATGTGCCCCTCTGGCTGGTATAGCCTCCCACTAGGCGTTTCTTGATCACTATCCTCACTCTCTACGAAAACCAAAAATCTAGCATGCAGGTAGTCGATGTTGAAGAAGATATTTGGATCTTCTTCCTTCGATGGATCACTTGGCCTTATGGCCGGCATGGGAGGCTCATTTTGTTTGAGCAAGTTGATTTGGTCCCTTCTAGGTTGTTTCGCTCTCTATGGGAGGGCTGGATTCTCTGGAGGTAGCAATTGCCCGATCGAAACATTAAAGGGGAACATTGCCATGAAGTTCTCCTGATAGTCGTCAATGGGTGTCACCTGCGAGTGATTGCTATCGGACTCAAAAGGGTCCCAAGGTGCTACCTCATAATCTGACTCATCTTCAGAAGACCCCCCTTGATCTTGTTCATATCCCTCTTGGAGGTTACTTCTTGAACTTTCCCCTTCCTCGATCAAAGGGGAGGGGTTGTTGAGGTCAACAAGGTTTGTTGTTAACAATGGGAGATAATCCCCCAATGTGTATGTTGTGTTGGGATTGGCATATGGATCTTGTGCCAACCCATCCCTGTTGCCTAGACCTAGGCCTTGCATGGTTTCTACCAAGATGTCGAGGGGCAAAGGGTGGTTGAACCCTACTCCTAATTTATCATATTGCATCTGGTATCTCGATTGACAAAGAATGTGCATTCCTTGTTCATATCTGCCCAATCCATATCCATGCCAATTACATTGGTCTAGGTATTTCAAGGTGAAGTTTGGGTTGGACAGATAGTCAACATTCTCAACAAATGGCTCTTCATCCTCTTCCTCTTGTAGGTAGGGTTCAATGCCATTCTCGAGGCCCCCATATACAAAATTGGTCTGATTTGGTGGGTAGCCTAAAGGGATGATAGTGCCGATGGGGAGGCGAGGTCTCCCCATGTCTTGCATGGATTCGAGCATGGGTGTTGCCACAATGTTCCACACTAGGTACTCCCCAGGACCCATATTGGCCATCTCAATGGTAATCATCGATGGTTGAGGGGGAGGGAATGGGAGTTCTCCCTGAGTCCACTCCATGTTGGGTGAACCAGGTGTCTCGACTTCCATTCGGTTGGGCACCTCTTCGGTAGAGATGGTTGAGACTAATGGTGGTACCTCCTCTAGGGGCTTCTTCCCATTGTCCTTCGGTGTGGCCACCATAGGTGGCATCATTGGTGAAGGAACAGATGATGAAGATGGGCTAGGTTGGTGAGTTGAGGGACTCAACAGCGAGGATGTAGGCAGAATCGGACCCTGTGTGGATGGATTCAATTGAAAGTCCAAATGTGTCGATGGGAGGGTCGATTGTGGCATCAGCTGCACCGCATTGCAAAACTTAAAGGGCTCTAAGTCCGCTGGGACTACATGTACTTGCCCTTCGTATGTGTATTTGAGGCATTGATGGGCTATCGAAGGGACACACTTCATGTCCCCGATCCAAGGCCGGCCTAGCAAGATATTGTAGGCCATCTCACCCTCAAGGATGTGACACAATGTAGGAATGGTCTTTTGTCCTACTTGGATGGGCAGGACAATTGTGCCAACCATCGAGCATAACGCGTCGTTGAATGCTCGAAGAGTGTAAGTGGATGCCACAATGTGGGATGCTGGCAGCTTAAGGTGTTTTAATGCCGTTGTCATGATTATGTTGTTGGACGAGCCAGTGTCCAACAACACCCTCTTGAATGGAATCCCATTGACCCATGCAATGACGTGTAGGGGTGGATCCACCATATCACCAGTCACCAATTTTAGTTCATCTTCCCTGAAGGTTATGACTGGTTCTGTGCATTGTCTCACATGTCCCACGAAATTGTTGAAAGAATTGGCTTCATGGGGTTGTAGCTCAATGGCTTTGAGTATCTCCATCAGAGCCTCCCGATGGGGCGGTGATTGTTGGATGAGCTCATAAATGGAGAGCCTAGCCGACGTGGTCCTTAAACTTTGAGTAAGTTTAGTCCAAATCATGGCCACTGGTCTAGGCGGGGGAGGTTGCGTAGGGTGTTGTGGAGGTTGTGACGTTGACGGAACATCTCCTGTAGCTATAGCGGGTGCAGCCGTGTTTGGGTATCTTTTGTTCCGTGTCACGATGCTTATCATCCCTACGTATCCTTGCATGGGGCAGTTTTGTGTTACCTCATTCACTTGTAAAGTCTTTGCCTGTGCATCATGGGCAGGCAGGGGGTCTTTGAAGACCTCCATCTATTGGTTGCTCAATGCTACGAGACTATCTACCATGAGCATTTTGTTGTCTATCAAGTCCTGCACTAAGTGTTTGAATTTCCAACAAGTGGAGATTTCGTGTCCTTTCTGTCGATGAAATCTACAATATAAGTCTTCCCTATAGCCCTTGGGTTTTGGCATGTTGGGGTCTATGGGTCGACTTTCTAGCAAGTTTATCAGGTTTGCCATGAACAAGCGGTCAAACAAGGAGTCTCTAGACTCCGTGAATTGTGTGAATTGTCGCCTAGGGCGACGCTGTTGATTTTGCTCTTGTTTATGATTTTCCTTTTCATAGTTATCAAGAGGAACTACCTGATAATTAGCCTTTGGGGGCTGTGTCATTTGTGCAGGCTTTGGTATAGTTATGGCAACCTGATTGACCATGATGGGTTTCGGTTGTATGGGCCCAGTTTTAGCATTTTTGGGCCACTCTTTCTTGCGTGGCTTGGCAATCTCGTCATCTTGTATTTTGATCTCCTCAATTATCCTGGCTTGCGCTAGGGCTTCTTCGAGGGTGGCATATTGCTGTAGCTACAATAGCATGGAGATCGACCTTAAGCAACTCTTTGAAAACATTTGAGTCATGTCGGCCATGGGAGGGAGGTAAGGTAGCTTTGAAAGCAATGTCCTCCACCGATTCCCATAAGCAGCCATGGTCTCATCATCATACTGCTTAAGGCCAGCTAGGTCGCTTAAGGATGCCTTCTTCTTGGTGTTGAAGGCAAAATGTTCAAGGAACGCATCCACTAGCTGGTCTAGATTATTGATGCTATGCTTCGACAACTGGGTAAACCAATCCGAGGCAAGGCCTACGAACGTGGTTATAAATGTTCTCAGAAGTAATGCATCATTGTCCTGAATGCCAAAGCATTGACTCAGGAACCTTGTTACGTGCTCTTGGGCATCCTCATCCCCTCTAAAAATTGCCAATTGAGGCACTTTGAAGTGGTCGGGGTATGGGGGTGCCGAAACTGAAGGATGCACAGGGTGACTGCAGAGTTGGCGTAAGGTGGGCTTTTGGGGCCCCGAAGTCTTAGTCTCCATAGACTCTAAGCGCTCTAGCAGTGCTTTGTATGCATCAGAGGATTTGATTTCCTCTTCTTTGGTTTGTTCCCATTGTGAATTACGAGGAACTTGAGGCCTATGGAGGGGTAGCCGGATAGCGCCCCCCTGCCTTGGTAGGGCATTTCAGCCCGCTCTTCTTCTCACTCAAATTCCTCATAGGCCTCTTGAGGAGTTTCTGGGCGTGACCTATAAACATGGATGGGTGCCCGAGGAAGGTGCCCATCATTGGTTCTAGGAGTGGCCTCCCGCTCAGGTCTAGGAGGTCTTGGAGGCAACGCTTGATAAGGTCGTGGAGACCTGTCTCGTACTAAGGGGTTGTGCCTCTCATAAATTTATGTCCTATGCATGCGAGGGGTTGGAATCCTCTCATGCATAGTGTTCTGGAACAACTCATCTATCTGGCGCTGAATGCGCTCTTTGTTAAGATGATATAGTTGTTCTAACTGTTGCTGATCTTGCCTAAGCTGCGTGATTTGCGCTTGGCGGGCGACATGTTTGGCAAATGCCAAGTCGATTTGTTCCATCGTCCTAGGTCTAGGAGGCCTAGATGCCTCCCCTACATATCTATCTCGGTCATGGTGATCCGAGATCTCTATGGGTCACTTTCCTCTGTCGAGGTTAGCAGCATTCACCCGAGGCTCTGGCCTCAATAGGTGATCTTGATAATCAACAGGTGCGGAGGCGCATTGCCCCCATGCGGTGTATTGCTCTTGAGGAATATACTGGTTTTCCTCGTGCTCCCTTTCGTACATGTGAAAGGGATGGGCGGAGTTGGCTCGCCCTATCTGAAGAGCCTTGCGCTCTAGATTTGGCCTATTAGTTCTAACAAGTAATGAGGGGTGGAGGAGGAATGATATAATCATGTGGGCCCTCCTTATGAACCCTATGCTGCTCTAGCACTTCATCGCGTAGTGGCCACTCATAATGAGTGTCTAAGGGGGCCTTCCCATGTGTGTACTCCTCCTGAGAGGGTCTGTGTTGAACGGGAGTGCCCCTCAAAGGGGTGCCTCTATAGTCCTGTTCTGTAGTGGTATAGTGTGGACTATGTTGTGGGTCAAGCTGCCAAGGTGGTATAACCAAGTCCTTGGGGCTATAACGGAGGTGACTTGTGCCTCCTTGCATACTTTCCGTAGCTTCTGCCCGTGATTGGGCTTGGCTATCGGGTATACACCATGGTGGTGGTTTTTCTAAAAAGATATGTATATTTTTATCTCCTTTACAATTTTTATGCTATACCAAACAAAAGGGGACCACACAAACAAAGAAATGATTATCTTGTTTACAGATTAAATGTGTGTCCTAGATCTGGTTCAGTGTGTTTGATTTTTGTTATGTAAATCTTGTAAAGAAAACTTTGTTATACATGCATAATGAGGGCTCTTGTATCTCCAAAATGGTCACCCCTTCAATATACCATTGCCAGGCCATTATACCGAACCTCTCAATATACCCGCCCTTACGTGAGGGAAACTATTGGTACGCGAGAGCAGAACAGTAAGTGGAACATAGGCGGTACGAAAGGGGATCACTCTATTTTTGACACCTACCTTAGAAGACTTATCCTCATGCACGGGGAATCACCCCCGCTACACTTGGTCAGCTTTCATCAGGATTTACGTCTAGCAACAATCGCGATCGGGGTATATGTATGCAAAATCCAAGCCAAGGTGGTGATGAAACCCACCGTTGGTCTTGATCAAGTGTTGGGGTATTAAGACCAACTCCTTGATGTTAATTTTATTAGGTGGTGTGTGTGGTTCCTTTTAATTGTGTAAAGAAAGAAAACATACAACAAAAGATGATTTTCACTAATGCAATGCTTTAAAGTATGTTTTATCTTTCAGAGACAATTAGTAGCAAAAAGGAAATCACAAAACCTAACTAGAACTGAAACCTATAATGAGGACTTGCCATTTGTGCAAGTATCATGCAAGCAAACCAGAGAAAAATGCATTCCTAATCAAGTTCCTTCCATTTAATTTACTCTATGTTTTTATTTTATATTTTTCTTTATTGCAAGAAAGGAAAACAAACTACTTAACCTTTCTATGCAAGTGTCTGAAAATAAAGCAAAGAAAACAGAAAATTGCAGAAACAGAAAGTAGAAAAACATAGAGGATGTTCAGAAGGCCTACCTCTTCTCTGTCTAAACCAGATGCCTCTGAGTTTCTGCTCAGAAAATGCATAGAGCTCTAATCATCCTGGGGTGGGATGAATAGCAGGTCTGCATTCATCATAGGGTGGGACGAATACGTATTCATCCCGGGGTGGCACGAGTAGCAGTCCAGTGCCCGAATGAGTAACACCTGCAAAGAAAAACCACAAAATTTGGATCAAAAACTTGATCCTAACAGTAGGGGATAGGGTCCCACCATGATCGCCACTGAAAGCAGCAGAAAAATGGCGTACCGATATGATGCAAACAAAAATAGATATAGATGCTAAGTCCTACGAATGCGATGAGCAATGCATGAAGGAAATGACGCAGAAACGAGATGTGAGCAAACAAAGCGGGGCCTCCTTTATTGATATTGCTTTTAATATGATTACAATACATCCCCCCTCTAGGGCTCAGAACATTTGATACAATTTGTTACATTAATGGATGCCCGAAAGAAGCCGCGCTTCCAAGATCGGACGGTACGCTTCCAACGTCTTCCGCGTGCCCACACTCGAAGTGGGTGGGCTAAAAGTTGCCACCGCTTGTGTCCATGTGTTCATCATTCCTTTCTTCCCCTCTAGTATTCCTGGTGGTGAGATCCTATGCACAGAAAGACAACAAATCATTAATAGCATATGCGTATCTAGAAAAACATGCAATCCCCAAGGCCTCCAGTGGGCGCTTAGAAGATATCAGTGATAAGATTGATAAGTAGATTACAGAATGATATGGAAATGTAAAGGACAATTTCTAGAATTGGTATCACCTAATTTTGCATCGAAGCGGCGTCAGACGGCCCCGTTATGCTCGTTTGCCCGTCGGGGGCCTCTCCAAAGTGAGCGCTCCAATGTCCCACCTATGCTTATCCAAATCACCTAAAACTCATGGGTTAGGCATTATATGTAATTATAAGACTACCCAGATGCTCAAAATTTGCATATCCTACCCAGATTCTCCTGTATGTGACAGGGGCGCCCTACGAGCTAGTTAATACATAAAATAATAAAACGATCATCAAATCATGTCAGAATGAGTTCAAAATTTAATAGAGGCATTAGGATATCATCTGGGACATATTGCAAAAGGAATAGTAAGGAAATCATGCACATATTTCTAATCGCTCTAGGGTGGGACGTTGGGGACTGTCGCAAAACCTGCAAAAAGTGACCTTGCAAATGTCCTACCCAGAGGCCTCCAAAACTCCTGCAAACTTGTGGTTAGACTAAAAACAACATTTTGAGATGACCCAGAAGGTCATATTTGGCAGATTCTACCTAGGTTATCTTGTATCCGAAGGCACTCCCTATAGGTTAGTAGACGCATAAAATGACAAAAACCAGGTCAAATCATGTCAGAAAGCAATGAAATTTGGACAACAACATAAGTACATTAGATATAAAAGAATGCAAAAAGAATAGTAACAAAACCATGCATAGATTTCTAATCACTCCGGGGTGGGGCGATTAGGACTACAGCAATTTGGGGGGCACCCGGGGGTGGGACGCCCATCGTTTAGGGCCTAGTTTTGACACCAATCCAAGTGGGATGGGTCCAAAACTTCCTAGGGGGTTGTGTCGATGAGTTTGGGGTGGGATTGTGGCTGATTTCTTGGGTTTTTGGATCTGGATTGCGTTCCTAGTGTTCACCCGATAACCTCTCTTCCAAAGAGAGAGATTAGGGATGTAGGAAGCACAAAGAGGAGTGGGGGTATAGTTTGGCAGCACTTCGTTGCTCCAAATGCTCCAGCTCTCCTCTTTTTTGGGGTGAGGAGGCTCACATTTTTATAGACCTAAGGGTCTCCTTTGAATGCGCATGCGAGGGCGCCACTTGGCTCATTATGCCTTTTTGGGGGAGAGAAGATTCCTCCCTGATTAGGGCCTCCTTGATTGAGGCCTCCATGATCAGGGTAGGCTTGATTGAAGCCTCTCTGATTTGAAACCTTCCCTCGCAATCCCATGCCTTGAAGGCGGAGTTAGGTGGCGGATTTGGGCTGCCATTTGTCAAGGTTTGACTTTTTGCCAGTCAAACCTGCTAATCGTCCCACCCTGGAGCGATTGTTGCTAATCATCCCGGGGTGGGACGAATAGGATTCTAATCATCCCAGGGTGGGACGAATAGGGAGAAAAGTGCTTAAAAGGTGCAAAACTGACCTCTGACCTTCCAAAACTGATTTGGGAGTGGTTAGGACCATTGTTTAACCTCTGGAGGCTGCCCTAGGGGGTATGTATGCCAATTCGGTCAGTGCTTGTAGTCACATAATCGGATTGGTGTTGTTTTGGTGTCTACAGATAACCCCTATGAAATCCAACCTCCATTTCTGAAATGGTTCTTCCACTTGAATTGTCTTAAGGAGAAATGATGCATTCCTTGTTCTTCCCACATTTCTTTGGCATTTATCACAGGATCTAGTGACTTTAAAGGTTTCACCAAATATGGTAGGCTAGTAATAGCCTATCTTAATAATTTTCATTGCTATTACCCTTCCTAAAAAGTGTCCTCTAGATAGCCCTCCATGGAACTCTTCTATAACCTTTTTTTGTTGATCATATTTTAAGAATTTAAGAAGAACTCCATCATGGTTCCTTTTGTGTAGACCTTATTGCAATAATATATACTTCAAATCCTAAAGTATGTATCTCCTCCTTTATGATGGGTTAATATTAGGAGGACATACCCCAGTCTAAAACTTCTTAGTCATCTGATCTACCCAATCTGATTCACCTGCATCTAATTCTTCAGTCTCATCATCTGCTATTGATTGACAAGCTATCACTTCTACTAAAACGGTTGCTTTAGTCAGACCTTGGCATAGGGATCTACCTCTTACCATATTTTTAGGATGGATTTCCACATCATATTCTTGGATCTTAGTTATCCAACCAGCTCTCTTATTCCCCATTTCTCCTTGTATAATAAATCTTATTACATCTAGATGAACCACATAAACCTAGGTCTTACTTTGAACCAAGTATTACCTAAATTTTTTCAATAATTTCATTACGAGAAATACTTGTTTCTTAATGAAATTATACTTAATATGATATTCATGAAGATTCTAGCTCCAAAATAATATGGGATGCTCCTCTCCTTCATCATTCTTATGAGTGAGCACTGAGGCATAACTTTCCTTAGCTCCATAAGCATAAAGAATGAAGTCTTTGTTGAAGTTTGGATTGACTAGCACTAGAGCTGTAGTAATGTATTGCTTTATTATTTCAAAGGCTTGCTTTCTTACCTCAATCCATTTAAAATATTCATCCTTTTTTAGCAACTCAGATTTAGGCTTCACCTTCTAAGCAAAGTTAGAGATGAATTTCTTGATAAAGTTTATCTAACCAAAGAAATACTGCAAGGATTTCTTGTTCACGAGTAGTGGAAGAGCAAGAATGGATTTGATTCTATATGGATCAATGGCCATACCTTCTTTAGAGACCACATGGCCTAGTAACTTTCCCTCATGATCTACAAAAAATGACTTCTTAGGATTGAGGGAGATGCCAAATTCTCTGCACTTTTGGAAGACTTGTTCTAGGTGTGCCAAGTGGTATTGCTTATTGTGGGAAAACACAATCATGTCATCTAAATAGATCAGAATGACCTTGTTAATAATCTCACCAAAATTATAGTCTATTGCTCTCTGGAATGTGGCTCCTGCATTAGATAGCCCAAAAGGTATTCTTTGATATTCAAAGGTTCCCCATTTTGTAGTGAATGCTATTTTAAACTGATCTTAATTCTTCACCCAAATTTAGTTATATCTAGAGAAACTGTCTAGCAATGAGAACCTTTCTACTCCTTCCACAATCTGTAAGATTTGATCAATCTGTGGGAGGGGGTAGTGATCCTTTAGTAATACTTTATTGGGGTTTCTAAAATCCACACACAGGCGGATATCACCATTCTTCTTCCTGACATGCACCAAGTTGGCTACCCATGTTGAATGTTTTATTAGATAAATGATCGTAGCCTTTAGCAACTTCAATAGTTCTTCTCTCATTATGTATTTGATACTAGGATTCACATGCCTCTGTTTCTTCCTGAATGGTTTTGCATTAGGTTCTAGATCAATTATGTGTTGGATGACCTTCTTTTCATATACTTTGAGGTCCTCATATGACCAAACCACAATGTCTTGGTTGTTCAGGCATAAAGCTTTGATATCCTCCTCTTCTTCTAAGGAACACCATAATCCAACCTTGAGCTTCTTTTTTTTTTTAATTTCAATTTCTTTATAGATGTTCTCATTGATTTCCATGGATTTGAACTTTTTCCTATCTTCATTATTAAATAGGCTCTCTAGAGTAACCAAACCTCTAGGTATGTGATTGTTCTTGAGTTGAATGACATCCTATTGATTAATTTCCTCTAGATTTTCCTCTTGAATAGTGAATAAATAGGCCTCTCTCACTATAAAATCAATGATTTGTTCATCACTTTCAAAGACCTACCAAAAAAATTTGCTTATCAGGCACTACAAGCCTGAAAATCATTTTTATCCCTTTGTCCTTCTTAACTTCTATATATGTAGAAGGCTTGAATTTAGCTCCCCTTACTGTTAAGGAATATTCCAAGGTATTCTTTCATCTGGGAACAAAATTAATTTTTAGAGCATGAAATAATTCCATCAAATCCCATACCCTATTTCTATATGTTTTTAGGTAATGGTGCTTACTATTGCACCTTTATATTACCTTATTTACAATCAATTTAGAGACACCATATATGTTTAATATATTTATGCCATGCTTTTGGATTGCATCAGTCCAAGGCATAGAGCCTTGTATTCAACAGTATTGTTAATGCATGACCATGTTATCCTATAGGTGAAACTCTTTGTCCCTTTTGATTGGGACTGTAATACTACACCAACACCAGCACCATTTCTGCATCTGACACCATCAAATTACATGGTCCATACTTATTTTTTCTCTCAAGGACTAGTTAGATATAGCAAGAACTCTTTTCTCTATCTTTGTAGAAATATTGTATGTGCCCATACCTATCCTGAATTGACTATAATACTCCATAAAAGGCAATTCAGGTTCGATTTCCAACTCTTCAAAATTATCCATAAATTTAAATTCTTCTAGAGGAGTGAGATTACACATGTCTTCTTCAATTTTTCAATGTGGTAAGATACATGCTTATCAGGTGTTATTCTTATCCTATTTCCTTTGAAAGGAATAACCATGTTGGAATAGTCCATATACATACATCCACCCAAATTTACAGTAAACTCTTTTTAAAGGCATAATCCAAAATAGTGCTCTAGATCCACCACTACTATTTCTTGTACTATAGTTGCATTAGGTTCTCTATGTAGCCTCATCAAGACATATTTTATTACCTTCACTATCGTCATAGGTATCCCATCTAATTACAGGACTCCAGGGCAAGATTTGGTATATTCCATACCCATTTCCTTGTAAACTACTTTAGGCATAACTGTGGTGGATGCTCTTGAGTCAATCATACAATTGTGGGCCACCCAACCTTCCATTATTAGAGAGATATAAAAAGGAGGGGGTTTATTATTTAAACTGGTAGTGGGTATTTCTTTATTTTTAGAGGGTATGTTGAGGATTATGGTGGCTTGCATATCTTGTGGATATTTGTTAAGAGAAGCTTTTAGCAGGTCTATTTGGATAGGAATGAAGAGAGTATCATATAGAATAGATTTATATGGTATCTTATTTATTTCTTCCACAATATTATATTCAAACTTAGCAAAGGTAGGTCTTTCAAGCCTTCTTTATGGCTCACCATATTTTCTCTTATATTGTTGAGTGGCCTCAATTCTCTATCTTTTGGTAATGGAAGGGAACCTAATCCTCTCTTGAGATTCATTCTTAGACCTCATTCAGTCTCCTTTAGTTTATTTCTCAAATATCTTGGGAAGACTAACCTCTTTTTATTTGGCCTTGGGAATAGGGAAAGTATCACTACTTTGGGGAGGTGGATATTTCTTCTTCTAAGAAGGGACCTAAAATTGACCCATCTTCTATGGATTAACTTGCAGTGTTTTCTTACTTGATCTTTTCATGACAACAAAAGGTCCATCCTCATAAAGATATTTTTCAACCATGATTTCCTCTGGATTCCAGAGCATGTTCACCCTTTCTTTCTAATTTATTTTTGCTTTCTCCATAGCTTGTTGTACATGGTGTTGGTACATAACACAAGATCATGAGTCATTAGGATCATTACACACTAAACACCATACATTCACTAGACTTGTTTCTAAAAAACATTCAAGTTCTTCATATGTTGCATTTACTCTAATACTAGTAATATTTCTAGGATCAAATATTTGATATTTATTCACATAAGTAAATCTCCTTTATTGATACTTATCCATATCTCTCTTCTCCATTTAATTCATCTTGTTTCTAAGAGTTTTCAAAGTATTATGTATATCAAGGATGATAGAATATTCTTGTGGAATATGAGAAGGAAGTGGAGGGAAAGGAGTTGTAGTAGATGGTGCTTTTGATTGAGGAATGGGAGTCATCTACAGAAATAGAGATGACAAAGGAGGAGGGTCCATATATAGTGCATAAGTATTATTATTAAACATGAACCATTCACCAATATGCAAAAATATCAAATCATTCATCCACAATATATTATCCACAATAACAATCCACAAATGAGAGAGAGATAGATAATACCCTTAAGGTAGGGCAAAACCAATAATAATCCTTAAGGAAGGAATAACTCCACAAGATCTCCCAAGATGAGAGGCCACTTCGTGGGCACGACGATTACATAAGATTCTTCTTCAATCATATGAATTTCCTTACAATGATAAATATCTCTTCTTTATATATCCATATTCTTATTCTACTTTGGAGAGCCTACTACTAATATTATATTATATTAAAATATAATATAATATTATAATACAATCAACCTTGGGTTATGTGTGGCCCATGCCAACCCTTATACAATATAATAATATATCCCCAAATATCTATTCCTAGGTACCCTACCATGCCACCCTCCTTACAAATGTTTCGTCCTCGAAACATATGAAGAAACCTCGATAGTATGATTTGCTAAGCAATGTTAGCAATTGGTACCAATCTCGATCAACCATCCATCCAAGTGAAACTCGATGATCTTTGGTACGCCATTTTGTTACTTGAGTATCCAAATCTGCTTCATTGGCTCCACGCTTCTGTTGTTGTATTTTGATAACTTGAATGATGGGTCCACTTGTTCCTTGATGCTGATATGGCCATCCACACCACCATGAGCGGAAATAATATTGCCATCCGAACAAGTAAAGGTTGCACTTTACTTTGTACCTAGGTTGCACTTGTTCAGGTAATCAAATAAGTAAAGGTACCTAGGAATAGATATGGTGCAACCTTTAATAATATATCCCCATATATCTTTAAAGGATGGCGATATGGTGCAACCTTTACTTGTTCGGGTAAGCAAATAAGTTGCACTTTATTTTGTTTGGAAAAAAAAAAAATTGCAGATGTAGTTGTATTTGGGATTTTTAGCTTCAACTTGGTGGGAAGATATATATATTTTTTTCCATAAAACCCTAGTTTGCATTAGGGCATGATATTTATTATCAAAAAAAAAAACCCTAGTTGCATTAGGGCATGAACAATGGTACTCCACTATTTTTCTGGAGAAGATGATATTGATGCTATGGAATGGTGGAAAAAGTTTGTCTATCAACATCATAGTAATCCTTATTGGAAATACTACCTTAGTTTCTCTCTTCGAGGGAAAGCTTCTTTGTGGTGGGTAAATTTTTGTCAAGAAACAAATAATGAATACACTTTGGAGGAAGTGAAGCATGCATTCTTGAGTAAATGGGACCCATATTATGTAGATCGCCTAAGGGATTTGATCGACGACTATGAAAAAGAAATAAAATTACTCAAGACGAAAGAGGAAAAGTTTAGGGAAGATAAAAAAGATGTCAGTATGCAGACAGAGGAAACCATACTTGTGGTGGAAGATAAATTAGAAAATGGACAAAGGAATTTGTTTAAATCTAAAAAGTCTATTTTGCAGGTTCATGGAAGCATTCAAAAGGAACAGGTTATTATTTCCATTGACTCTGGTAGTAGATATAATTTCATTAATATTGCTTTGGCTAAGAAATTGCAAGTTCAAGCAATAAAAATTAAGGACATACAGCTAGAGGGTGAGAATGTTCAGATTTTTAAAGATTTGAAGATCACCATGGATAAATATGTTTTACATTCAGATTTCTATGCTATTGAGATGGATGAGGAGGATATTGTTCTTGGTTATCCTTGGTTAGATTCTTTGGGTACTGTTAACATTAATGTGCAAAAGAAGTTTATGAAGTTATGGTACAGAAAAAGAAGATAACATTGCAGGATATGTCTCAGCTTGAGGAGCAAGGATACAAGGAAAATCAAGAAGCGGTTGTAGAAGAACAAATTGAAGAACATGAAACAGAATCCAAGAAGGCGATAGTAGCAACAAAGTCCATGAAATAAGTAGCAGCAACTAATTCAGTGGAAATAACATTGCAAGATATTTCTTAGCTTGAGGAGCAAGGATACAAGGAAAATCAAGAAGTGGTTGTAGAAGAACAAATTGAAGAACAGGAAACAGAATCCATGAAGGTGATAGCAGCAACAGAGTCCAAGGAATATTTGATAGAAGAGCACAAGGACACACCAAACAAAGATAACATGAAAGAACAAGGTGTAGAAGAATTTAAAACAATGAAGCCAAAGGTTGAAAAGTCAAAGAAGGTAGAACTTCAAGTAAAGGTTGCACCATATCGCCATCCACACCACCATGAGCGGAAACAATATTGGAGGCATGGTTCAAGGAAACAATATTATGATTCTACATGTAATCAGCAGGGCACCAACTATGGCAGTGTTTGGCAAAGAAAACATAGTGATCATGGTTTTCAGCATGGTTCATCAGCATCAAGGAACAAGTGGACCCATCATTCAAGTTATCAAAATGCAGCAGCAGAAGCATGGAGCCAACGAAGCAGATTTGGATACTCAAGTAACAAAATGGCGTACCAGCATCATCGGGTTTCACTTGGATGGATGGATGAGCGAGATTGGTACCACTTGCTAACATTGCTTAGCAAATCATACTATCAGGTTTCTTCATATGTTTTGAGGACGAAACATTTGTAAGGAGGGTGGCATGGTAGGGTACCTAGGAATAGATATATGGGGATATATTATTATATTGTATAAGGGTTGGCATGGGCCACACATAACCCAAGGTTGATTGTATTATAATATTATATTATATTTTAATATAATATAATATTAGTAGTAGGCTCTCCAAAGTAGAATAAGAATATGGATATATAAAGAAGAGATATTTGTCATTGTAAACATTCATATCATTGAAGAAGAATCTTATGTAATCGTCGTGCCCACGAAGTGGCCTCTCATCTTGGGAGATCTTGTGGAGTTATTCCTTCCTTAAGGATTATTATTGGTGTTGCCCTACCTTAAGGGTATTATCTATCTCTCTCTCATTTGTGGATTGTTATTGTGGATAATATATTGTGGATGAATGATTTGATATTTTTGCATATTGGTGAATGGTTCATGTTTCTTAATAATAAGTTATGCAACAAATATGAAGCAGTTATTTGACTTTGGATATTAGTGGTTTCCAAATTATAGGGCAACACAACTTTTGGGGGTAATATTCCTACATTAATAAGGACATTCTTTGCATGAACAATTGCATTATAAACCTATGGAAAGGTCTCCACCCCAGATTTTTGGGTTTGCAAGCCTAACTCTACTGCAAGAGCTCTAATATAGTACATGTAAGTAAGGCTTGCAACTGGTCTAGATACAAGGAGAATTCTCTTCCAGGTCTTACTGAACCTCAAATTGAAATCTTAAATAGTTTCTTGTTGATGTTTCTACATAGATATGAACTGATTAAGGAGGAAAAAAGGATCAACAAACTCATTAAATTCCTCCATAAAGGTATCAACCAATGCTTCCCATGAGGTAATAGTATTGTCCTCAAGGGTTCTAAACCAATGTAGAATCTTTCCTCTAAAATATAGGGATAGAATTCTAACAATAACATCTTCATTTTTTATATTGTGTATTGCTACCAGATTTAGAATATCTTGGCAGTTCCTCATATGTAGTTTTACCAAATCCATCATAGGTTGGAATGGCCTTAGAAACAACTTGAGGAATGTCATGCATTTGGGCTAGTCTAAGGGGGGCAACTGTGTTCCATCTGGAGTACTGCAAGGGTTGATTTGGAACTACATTTTGTGCCATGTTTCCATGTGTAGCTCCTATTGGAGGTGTTGTTGGATTAACTATAGGATTCTCCTTAGGAGGATTTTATTCTGAATGAAAATATTGATTTAAATTCCTTATAACATTTGACTTTCTATAAGGTATCTCAGAATAGAAAAAGGAGTCTAGATTATTCCTCTTGAATGACCTGGTATACATGAAAAACTATGATTTATAGGGTTACCATTTTCTACGTTTACAGAATAGGGAGTCGTGAGGTGAATTTTCTGGTCACCACTTAGCAAGGTCAATATAATTCACCAAATCTTGACTCCTTTAGGTAAAGATAAAATATGTGACGCGTTTTTTGTATTTCTTGCAAACAGATCCCATCGGGCATGCCAAAAACTATTGGGCACTAAATTATCATCAAGTTTTACTCGATACTACAATTGTCTATCTTCCAATTTTTTATCCAGGCTTGCACTTGATAGTCACATCTCAGCACTCAATATTGGATGGACCAAATACTACTTCAATCCAACCTCTAGAGTAGGTTGGTTCCTTGTCAACTTAGTAAGATGTTGACTCAATTAATCTCAATAAGGGTTTGAGGAATAGGGTTAGAAAAATATTTAGGGTTAAGGAAATATGCATTAATAGTGGTTTAATAGAGCTAAAAACATAGGCATCCATAGGAAAACATCCAAAAAACTACTTCTAGTGTCCCACACTCAAGATTAGTAGCACCCAAAACCATGAAATCTTCATATAATAAAGCATAAATAGAGATATATTCCAAGAAGCAATTCCAATATCCAATATATTGACAATCCAATTTATGAGAATAGATCAATAATAAGACTTTGCATAAATAAACTTCCTAACAACATAGATCTAACTATAAATAGATTTTAACTGCCTTAACAACTAGTAATCCAATACAAATAGAATGAATTAATTGTTACAACATTGACATAAATACAATTCATAGCTTCGAACCTCTTAGATGAAATATATCAAAGATAACAATTCTCAAGTCAAACATCTGAGTAATGTTCCTTCTATTAGTTTACAAAAAATATTTACATAGTAGGGCAAGCAAACGTACTAGATCTAACCTTGAAAATCAAGGTTTCAACCTCTATTTACAATTTACAATGAAAAGAATTCAAGGAGACATTACAAGAATTTAGAACTTTATAGATGAGCAGAGAGCTACACTGGTATTATCTCATTTGCTCGTTGAGTTCAAAAAATCTATTGGAAGTAATCTACCATGGCAGCTCAACTCTGCAACTTACTAGTCTGATGATGGTAATTGAGCCTTAAGCCATTATAAACTAGATCTAGACCATTCACTATTCTTTAGAACTCCATTTCATCATAGATCTACTATCGCTTTGGTTCTTGGTTCTTGAAAACCCCCGGACGCTTCACCGTCCAGCCTCAAACTGAATGTTCTTTAATTCACCAAGAATCCACCTTTGTATACTTCATAAAATATCAATAAAATTTATGTCATTGATGATCTCAATGAATGGTTGTGATTAAATATTAGTAATGCTCTACAAACCAGTGAAGGAGAAACAAAATACCATTTCACTCAAAAATAACACTGACATCAGGTCGGATTGCTTTGGCTAGTATATTTGAGTTCAGGAGAGAAATACACTGAATCGTGAGTGGAATCAAGTCTATCACCAATCTACTTGAATTATCCTTTTAAAACCTTTAAGTCCTTCTAGCATCCGCGGCTTTGAAAATCAATCGCAATTCACTCCTTGAAATTTTCTCCACCAACTCTGAGTTAGTTTGACAGTGAAATTATCAATATACTCTGTAAGCAATGCAAAATAATCCTTGTCCTATTATGATACCTTTACTTCCTCTCAAATGCTTCCAAAATTTTTACCAAGTGGCACGAAACTTATCGCCATTCCACTCATAATTAGTCTTGGAACTCAATAGAATACATATTCTTAGCACTTAGTCGCTGGAGCACGCAGAATAGATAAGAATCGCCAATCCACACTTTTAAATGTGCTAATTTCATCAAGACTCAAAATAATTATAGATTTTGAACCTTGCACGAAGTCACTATGATGAGGAATCTTAGACCTAGGGGCTAATTTATTTTTAGACCTAGGATATTGTAATTAGGACTTAGTCTGCAAAATAATCAACGTGAGTTGTTTGTTTCCTCCGTTGAATGGTCTAGGTCTAGGTGTTTTTGTTTTCGGCATTATAGGGCTTACATCTTTAGCCTTTCCGGATAATCCTTGGAGCAGTTCATGATTTCCAGGATTACGGTTTTCCTTTTGGGCTTATTTAAGTCCTATGTTTTTTTAATAATATTTAGCTTCATATTTTCCATATCATTGGTATCAGAGCATAGTAGTTTTGGAGGTTTTGGGTTATTTTCGATCTCCATAGTGTGGTTTGGATAGTGTTCCACCACCTGCGTTCCTGTTTGAAGCTCAGGAGGAATTGATGCAATTTTGCTGTCAAAATTTGTAGCAAATTGTTGACAAATTCTTTTGTTGTCAAAAATTGTTGACAAGTTTTCTACAATAAAAAAAATTGTCGACAACTTTTGAAGTTTAAAAAAAAAAAAAAAATTTGAAGGGCGATTCATATTTGCAGCCTGCGTCCCTCGTTTGGCACCATTGGAGCAGTGCTTCCTCAACACGATCTGTGAGGAAAGTTTGTGACTTCCCGACGCTACCAGAAAATCATCTTCAACCTACATTTTCAGAGCCACTATTGACAAAACTTGTGTGGACTTCTGTGATTTCTGCAGCCCTCTAGACGTCCATTGCGTGACATAATTTGACATCATTGCTGGACACTTCTTGACGCCTTGACGACCTGTGTTTCCCAATGCTTTCGCACGTCCATTGCTAGATGCACATCTACGTTTTTCATAGACCCTTCGGATGCTCTCATCGAGGTTGTAGCTATCAGGGCACCTATGTTTTCTGGCGCTAGAAATTTAATTTTGGGAACAAACGATGCCAATCGACGTTCCCCAAATTTGTTTGACGAGTATAGGCAATGGATCCTATGGTTATTGGCATCTCTCAATGCTATCCTGCCTGCTTCAGCATGTGGAGGAGGTTCTGCCAGCCTTGATCTGAAGTCCAACACTATCAGGGCTTCTATGTAGCCTGGCACCAGTTGCTCGTGTCAGCGATCTGACAGATTTGCCAATCTCGAAGGAGCCATTTTCATCTGTTCCATATTTTTCAGGAGGAAACAGTTCCATCTGTGCTAGATTTTCCAAGTGGTGACCATTCTATATATGCCAAAATACACCCGAAAGTTACAAGTGTTAATCGCCAACACCGACAAACATGCGACAGATTTCTCTGTTGCATGCAGGCGACTGGCAGATCTCTGAGTGGAAACCCACATTTGTCGTTCACTCTTTGAATTCAGTGCCATCTTCTCTACGTGTTGGGCGAGTGATGCCTGTTCCTGCGTTCTGGGTGAGGTCGACACTGGTAGATCCATATTTCGTTCCAATTTGGTGTTGGGATCGATGATCAAAGGGTGCATCATTTGAATAGGTGTTTTGCCTATTATAGGCATTTTGATCCGATTAGACTTTAAAATAGGCATTTTGCCTATCTTCTTTCAACAAGCTTGTGAGCTCTCCGTGTGGTGGATTTATTTTTGGTGTGTGCTATTTGGCTATTTGGTTGCTTCTGACCTCCTCTTTGACCTTGGTACATTTGCATTCGTAAATTAAACCACCCTTTTTGTTAAAAAAAAACACAAAAATAAACCTTTTTGTTTAAAAAAAAAAAAAAAAAGGAATTCTTTTTTTGTTTTTACCAGCAAGTCGAATTTGACTTTTCAAACATTGTGCACCTATTTTTGCCCATTACATGTTTTAAATTTGCAGTTTTTGCAAATTAACTTGGGCCCATTTTATTTTTGCATATTTTGTAATTGTGACTTTTGTGACAATTTTTTCTAGCGATCACTCGAGGACAAATGGCTTCTGAATTAGCCGATAAATTGGCTCAAGTAACCCAAATTTTCAGCATTTTGGTTGATAAGGTTACTTCCAATGAAGTTCAACAACAATGTGAGGTTCCGGTTTACACTGGTTCATGAGATCCCGAGGTCCTCAACAGTTGGATTTTGGACATGGACAGTTGGTTTGCGTATATCAAGATCACAAAGGATCAGGAAGTTAACTTTGCAAAGTTGAAACTTTCTGGCATTGCTAAGGTCCTTGTCACTGATCGACAATGGACCCAAAATCCCATTGACACATGGGATGAATTGCAAAGAGTGTTGAAGAATAATTTTTATCCTTCAAACTATGCCACTGAGCTTGAGATCAAGTGGCTTCGTCTTCGACAAACCTCCAATATGACTGTTCATGATTATATTTTTCAATTTAGCAAGTTGCAGATTTTGAATTCTATACAGGATAATGCAGCACAACTTGTTAACAAATTCAAAAGTGGTTTGCAGGATCCCATTTACAGGAAGATGAAATACAAGTTGATTGTAAACATTGACATGGCTTTCAATCAAGCCCTTCTTGCTGAGGAGGAAATGAGGGAGCAATCGCGTGGGACTCACTCTTCTACGTCGGGAGGAAATCAGAAGGCTTCTCCTCAACCTTCCAAGGGAGCTAAATCTTCTTCTTCTCCTTCTCCCTCTTCTTCATCTTCCTCTTCTCCTTCTTCACAAAAATCTTCTTCTAAATCACCTTTGATTTGTAATTATTGTAAAAAGCTAGGGCATACTCAAAAGAGGTGTTTTAAGTTGCAAAATGTGAAGAAACAATCCCTAGTTGTAAAGCCTTCCAATGAGGACTCACAAGAAAGTCCCATTGAGGCTACGAGGGAACGTAAGCCTTATAAGGAATTGGCAGGGTCAAACAAATTGACCCTTATGAATATTTCACAAGGTGATCACGAGAATTTGTTTGTGACTACGGTCCATCTCAGTGACACCTTTATGGTTGATTGTATAATCGATAGCGGCTTGCAAAAAAATCTAATTGTGAGGTCCGTTGTTGACAAACTGAAGTTACTGATGAATCCCCATCCTCATCCTTATCCTTTGGTATGGAAGGACAATGGGATTACATCCAACACCACACACACTTGCACTATGAATTTTGTTTTTAGTCCTTCTTTTGTGGACTCGGTTGTGTGCGATGTAACTCTAATGGATTGTTGTGACTTGTTGCTTGGAAGACCCTATCAATATGATAGGAGGTCTATACATGATGGGTACAAAAACACATACACTTTGCACAAATACAATAAAGCATTCATAATCATAAGTACACAACAAACACCACATAATTTGATGTTGAGTTGTAGACAAGCACGCAAAGGAATTAGTGCTCATCTTCATCAGACCAATTCAAGAAGAAAAGCAAACACCTAAGCACACTAATAACAGGAGTTCTTCAGTTCATTCAATACTTCAATCATTTTTTGATTTTTTTGAAGAACCCACAAGTCTTCCACCTGAAAGACAGATTAATCATAGTATTGATATTGTTCCTGCATCTTCTCTTCCTAATTCTTTAGTGTATAGACAATCAATAGTGCAAATGGAAGAAATTAAAAAGCAAATTCAAGCATTGTTGACTAAAGGTTTCATCAAACCCAGTACTTCCCCTTGTGCTTCTCCTATCTTGCTTGTGTTGAAGAAGGATGGCACATGGAGATTATGCATTGATTTTAGGGCACTCAATAAGATTACAATCAAGAATCGTTATCCACTTCCTCGCATTAATGATCTTTTGGACCAATTGCAAGGTGCAAAATTCTTCTCCAAAATTGATCTCAAAAGTGGGTATCATCAGGTGAGAATTCAAGTAGAAGACACTTGGAAAACAAAAATTTAAGACCAAAATGGGGCTCTTTGAATGGCTTTTCATGCCCTTTGGCCTTACAAATGCTCCAGCTACATTCATGCGGCTGATGAATGAAGTATTAAGAGATTGTTTGGATCAATTTGTAATCATGTATTTGGATGACATTCTTATATATTCTTCTACTTGGGAGAATCATTTGGAAAATTTGGAAATGGTTCTTCAAACTCTTCGAAAGAACCAATTGTATGCAAATTTTCCTAAGTGTTAATTTGGGCAAACATTCATTGCCTATCTTGGGTTTGTAATTAGTGAAAAAGGTGTGCAAGTAGATCCTTCCAAATTTGAAGTTATCTTCTCTTGGCCAACTCCTACTTCAGTCACGGAGTTAAGGAGTTTTCTTGGACTTGCTAATTTCTATCGCAAGTTCATTTGAGGATATTCTTCTATTGCTGCACCTTTACACTATTTGACAAAGATCAAAGTTCAGTTTCAGTGGACAAAGGATCAACAAAAAGCCTTTGACACATTGAAACACAAATTGAGTACTACACCAATTCTTGTTCTTCCTGATTTGTCTCAACCATTTGAGATAGAAACTGATGCTTCACAAGTTGCACTTGGAGTTGTGCTCATGCAGAATGGCCATCCAGTGGCCTACCATTCAGAAACATTTTCAGAGGCCAAAAAGAACTATTCTACATATGATAAGGAGTTCTATGCTTTGGTTTAAGCAATCAAGTATTGGAGGTATTATCTCTTGGGAAAAGAAACAATTGTTCATACATATGACATGCCCCTTAAGTTTCTTCAATCTCAAACAAAAATTGAAGAAGCTAGGCACATGAAATGGGTATCGTACTTGCAACAATTCCATTTGGTAATCAAGTACAAGAAAGGATGAAACAATGTAGTGGCCGATTGCTTGAGTCGTCCTCCTTCTACTCTTGTTTTGACAATTATCACTACTTCTCATCTTGGCTTTCAAACTTGGCCTACATAGTATCCTATGGATCCAGATTTTGGCAAAGTTTTCCACCAAATTTCCAATCCTTCTTCTTCAAATTTGAGAGCTCTTCAGGACTTTCATATTCAGGATGGACTATTGTACAAATTGGACAAACTTTGTGTTCCTCATGGGAACAGGGAGTCTCTTCTGAAGGAGGATCATTCCACACTCTATGGGGGACATTTTGGTAGACAAAAAACTCTTCATCATCTTCAACAGTTTTTATTTTGGCCACACATGCAAAGATATGTTCTTCGCTTCTTGCGAAAATGTGCAGTATGTAATCGCTCCAAATCATCCAATAGGACATTGGGAATGAGCATGCATTTGCCCATTCCTTCTCGTCTGTGGGAAATAATTTCCATGGATCTCTCAAGTGGTTTTCCAATGACAGTACGCAAGCATGATTGTGTCTTTGTTGTGGTGGACAGATTCAGTAAAATGGCCAAATTCATTCCTTGTCGCAAGACAAGTATTGCACAAGATCTTGCCCAACTCTTCTTTGAGGTGGTATGGCATTCTTTTGGTATTCCTACCAACATTATCTTTGATCGTGACTCATTATTTGTGGGTCACTTTTGGCAATCACTTTGGAATATTTTGGGAGTATCTCTTAACTTCTCTACTACTTATCATCCTCAATCCGATGGGTAGACAGAGGTAGTTAATCGTACTCTCATGCAGAGTTTGAGGATTTACCATCATTCCACTCTAGCCAAGTGGGACTTAAGCCTCACTCATATTGAGCACGCCTACAATAGGGCCATCCACAGTTCTATAGGGCACTCTCCATTTGAAGTGTGTTTTGGTTTTCAACCACTTTCTCCTTATGAGTTACCTTTTTCTTTGCCTTCTTCAGCCACAATGCACATTCAGAAGGAACAAGACAAGGCCAAATCTTTCATGCAGCATTTGCAGAGTCTTCAAGCAAAAGTGGTTCAAATTCTTCAGAAGACTCAGCAAAAGCAGAAACAACAGATGGAAAAGCACCGCACTCTGAATAACATGGACTTATACTGAGAGGGGGGGTGAACAGTATAAGACTTAACCATTTAATATTTTTAACTTTAGATAGCAGTAGCATCAACACAACATTAATCAAGACAGAAAGCATCACACATTGGAAGCCCATTTTTAACGTGGTTCACCCTGAAGGCCTGGGCTACGTCCACAAAACTTTTCTCTAAAAGTTATCTCAAAGTTCTTTGGGAAACCTTCCCAATTACAATGTTTATGAGCCTCGGCCCAAAGGAGACACCTTCCCCCAATCTGAATTTATGAGCCTCTGCTCAAAGGAGATACCTTCCCCTCTGCTCTAGAAATGATCCCTCAGAAGATCAACTGCCTCTACCTCTTGCCAAAATGTGGAACTCCTTTCCACCGAAGACCTCCTATCCTCAATGCTTAGCCTAAGAGACCTCTGCCTTCTATGATCACGTCCACAGCAGCTCAGCTACCTGTACCAAACACAGTCAATCGGTCTAGTACAAGTCTTCCTCTGTCTGTCAGATCTGTCCAACTCTTTGAACAAATCAATCCTCTGCACACAAGCCTTCTCAAAGACTTGCCAAATCTGTCCTCAGGTTCTTCTCAAAGAACCAATGCACCTCTGTCCTCAAGTTCTCTGATAGAACTCTCAAAAACTCAACTCACAAGTCCTCTGCTAGGACCTGTCCAAATCTGCTCACAAGTCCCCATCGGAACCTGTCCAAAACCTCAACAAGCTCACCAAGAAAAACTTGCTTAGCATGAACCCACAAAGAGAATTGTTAGAGACCCAATGTGATTCATAAACCTCATAGAAGCATAAAGAGAATTGTTAGAGACTCAATATGTTCTATACTTAACTCCCAATCTCAATCTCAACTCAATCTCAATCTCAAAAGAATAAGATAGATGTAGTATGCTTTTCTCAAGAATATGAAACACAACCCAACAATTGCCAACCATGCAATATCTCATATAACAATGATACTTATATTCTTTTCACCAACAACTAGGGTTTCATCATCTCAAAGCAAGTAGCAAGACTTACTAACATAAACCCTATTGCAAAAATGCTTCCTCTTCCTCAACCAGAATTATGCATTCACCCAAAAATTCAACAATAACTTTAATGCATAAACAATCTTCAATATCCAGAAAATAAGATTCACACCAAAGAATACCTAGTAGACAACCTTTTCACTCCAAACTCAATTTCAAAAAATATACCATAAACAACATACATGGAAGATGTTGCCCATACCTTTACTTTGATGAAGAAGGAGAACTCAAAATCTGTCACAACACTAACTCTCAATTTGCCACTAATTAGAGTTAGCAACTATACAATAATACACAATAATAAAGATCCAAAATAACACCTTATTTCTCCAACTTAGTAAAAACCACCAAAGTACAATATACATACAAAGTAAAACCTCTTTACACCTTATTACTCCATATAAACATTAAACATCAATAAAACAATGTCAAAACAAATATGATACCTTAACCTTATACCTCCCGCGCATTCACAACCACTATCCTTTGCACACCGTGACCAAAAGAAAAATCCAACGAAGAGAATCGAACTCGGCACCTCTGCCTTCTAGCGCTTTCGCTTAAACGCCACCGTCGTTGGGTCACAAGTGCCCAACGAAATACTACAGCGCTGCCCTCTCTTTTATCTTCCTTTGACGCCAAGAATCTGGAAAACGTAAACGTCTTCCACAAACCACATGCAAACTGGTGAGCATTGTCCAAGACGTAAGTCACTGAATGCTTGCATTAGTCATCTCACACACAGTCTAAAAAATGAGGAGTAATTGCCAATCCACTCCGTCACACAAAAAGTAAGGATGCAGCCCAAGCTCAAATCCGAGTATGCCAAGCACGGTTTCAAAGACGTCAATCGGAGATTCGAAGACACAGAGCAAGCTCAACTCGAAGACACCAAGCGTTGTTCGAAAGGTAAGGAGCAATGCAATCCACCCAAATCGAAAAACGAGCAATCATTCAATATGCATCAAATCAACCAAATCAAAACCATCTCAATCCACCAAATCGAAAAATATAGAGTAACCACAAATCGTAGATATCAATAATAATCGGAGGTGCTCACTTTAGAAAATCATCCCCACTTATATAGCCATTCTTCCTTAACTGTTTGACGTCGGCGCTCCTCCAACGATGGCAACATATCGGCGAAAGAATTCTTTTTCTTCCGTCGCTTAAGGGTTGAAAGACCCTTTAATAATAATTAAAATAATTATTATTATTTTATTAATAATAAATTAAACTTGGACCTTTGACAAAGGTTTGAGTTAATTTAATTATTAATAATAAACATGGACCTTTGCATTAAGTTAAGCTTGGTTTTAATAAAAACCCTTAATGAGTCCAAATGGTTTTAAGAAAAACCTTTAGCCTTGTCACCATGGTTTTAATAAAAACCCTTTAACATAAAGAAGCTTCTCAAGATATTCTTGACATCACACTCTTTTGATATCAACACAAAAATGCCTTTTGACATCAATGACAACTTATACATTTGAGCAAAGGCAATGTACCCAAAGTGCCCAAAATTGCCAACAATCTCCCCCTTTGTCATTGATGGCAAACCTTTACTGAAAACACTTCTCAAGAGCCAAAACTGAAACCAACTGAAACCAACTGTGCTAACAACTGAGAATCTTCCTTTGAAGTTTTGCTCCCCCTGACTTGAAGCTTTCCTCTTCACTTTGAAGCTCTCCCCCTTACTCATATCTCTCCCCCTTTGTCATCAATGGCAAAGGGCCACCTTTGGGGCTCGGGACTAAGAATTAGCCTCTTAGCTTAGTCCCTCCCCCACCTCCCGATGAGGTGATTAATTTTGGGGTGGGAGTACAACTCCCAATTTCTCCCTTAGATACTCAAACGTATCTCTTGGAAGAGGTTTGGTGAAGATATCTGCAATCTGCTCTTTAGTAGACACATACTCTACCTTGACCTGTTTCTCTTGCACTTTTTCCCTTAAAAAATGATACTTGATGGAAATATGCTTTGTCCTTGAGTGCATTACCGGATTTTTGGAAATACTTATGGCACTTGTATTATCACAAAGTATGGAGATGGGTTGTTCATGCTTGACTTTGAAATCCTCCAAGGTGGTTTTCATCCATAAAACCTGTGTACACCCAACCACTGTTGCTATGTATTCAGCCTCTGCTGTAGATAAGGAAACTGAAGGTTGTTTCTTACTTAGCCAAGAAACCAAACTCTTTCCCAAAAAGAATGCTCCACCACTAGTGCTTTTCCTGTCATCAATACCGCCTGCCCAATCTGCATCTGTATAAGCTGTGAGGGTGAAATCATCACCTTTGGGATACCAAAGCCCAAAGTCCATAGTGCCCTTCAGATATCTGAATATCCTCTTAACTGCCATAACATGAGAATCTTTAGGAGCTGCCTGAAATCTTGCTACTAACCCAATTGCCTACATGATATCTGGTCTAGTAGCTGTAACATATAATAAACTACCAATCATTGATCTGTACAACCTCCGATCTCGCTGCTTGGAGATTCATCATCTTTACTCATCTTGCATCCTGTAATCATTGGAGTACATACTTGGTTTGTTATCTATCATCCCAAATTTCTTCAACATTTCTTTGATATACTTTCCTTGAGAGAGAAATACACCATCGTTTGATTGAGAAATCTGAAGACCTAAAAAGAATGACAACTCTCCAATCATAGACATCTCAAATTCCTTCCGCATGGTGTTAGCAAAATCTTTGCACATCCGAGTATTATTTCCCCCAAAAATAATATCATCAACATAGACAACCATAATCAGCATATCATCACCTTCATCCTTAATATACAAATTGCTATCTGCCACACCTTTCCTGAAGCCTTGCTCATGAAGATACCTGTCAAGTCTTGAGTACCAAGCCCTAGGTGCTTGCTTTAACCCATACAAGGCCTTTTTCAGTTTACACACATAGTCTGACTGTTTGAGAGAGACACTCCTTCTGGCTGTTCTATGTAGACTTCTTCTTCCAACACCCCATTTAGAAAAGCTGACTTTACATCCATTTGATACACTTTGAAATATTTGAAGCTTGAAAGGGCCAAAAACATTCTGATAGCTTCAAGACGAGCAACAGGAGCAAACGTCTCTTCGAAATCAACACCTTCTACTTGAGCATAACCTTTGCAAACTAGCCTAGCTTTGTTTTTGACAATCTTTCCATCCTCATTGAGTTTATTTCTGAATATCCATTTAGTGCCAATGACATTCTTGTCCTTAGGTCTTGGAACCAATTCCCAAGTTTCACTTTTCTCTATTTGATTTAGCTCTTCATCCATTGCTTTTACCCAAAACTTATCTGCACATGCTTCACTGAAATATTTTGGCTCAATTTGAGATAATAATGAAACATTTGTAGAATCATGTGAGGGAATGACTCTTCTTCTTGTTTGCCTCCTATTTGGATCACCAATGATCAAATCTTTGGGATGATGTTTCTGAACATATCGTGAAGGAGTTTTGGGAAGCGGTTGTTGTCTTTCCTCTTCTTCATCTGAAACCTCTCTGAATTCTTCTTGACAAATTTCATCACTGAGTTCCTGGATTGGTTCTCTTATCCCTGTCTTTTCATCAACGAGTTACATTTATGCTCTCTACAACTGTATGAGTTCTTTTGTTGAAGCATCTGTAGGCCTTGCTTCTGTTGGAATACCCAAGAAAGATTCCCTCATCACATCTAGGATCAAACTTACCCAAATTCTGATCTTCCCTTCTGATGAAGCACTTACTCCCAAACACTTTGAAGTATTTTACTGTAGCTGGTCTTCCTTTCCACAACTCATAAGGAGTTTTATGATGATTGACTCTAAGTTGGGCCCTGGTGATAATGTAGACCATTGTACTGACTGCCTCTTTCCAAAAACCATCTAAAATTTTTGACTCATTCAACATAGCTCTAGCCATATTTTCAATAGTTCTATTTTTCCTTTCAACTACTCCATTTTGTTGAGGAGTTCTTGCTTGCTGAATATTCTCTTTTGATTCCTTGTTGCTCACAGTATTCCACAAATTCATTTGAAGTGAACTCTCCTCCTCTATCTGATCTTAAACATTTGATTCTCTTATCAGTCTCATTTTCAACCATTTCTTTGAAAGCTTTAAATTTTTCAAAAGCTTCAGATTTTTCTTTGAGAAAAGTAACCCAAGTCATTCTAGAATAATCATCTATAAAAAGCATGAAGTAGCTTTCTCCCTGAATGCTCTGAGTTCTGGTAGGGCCACATAAATCAGTATGAATAAGATCCAATGGTTTTGAAGAAGTATACCCTTTTGATTTGAAACTGGTTCTAGTCTATTTTCCATGTTGACAAGGACCGCAAATGATGTTATGGGGCCTTTTTATTTTGGGCAAGTCTCTAACCGCTTCCTTGTTACTAATATTGACAAGATTATCAAAGCTCAAATGCCCCAATATTTTATGCCATAACCAACTCTCATCTTCTTGAGTTAGAAAACATTTTTCCTTTTTTATCTCACTTAGCATGTAAAGATTGTTTGGAGTCCTTGTAGCACTAGCAATGAGTTTTCCATTTTTTTCTTTACTTATCTCACATCTATCTGAAAAGAAAGATACTATGTGCCCTTGATCACAAAGTTGACTCACACTTAGAAGATTATGTCTTAGGCCTTCTACATAAAGCACATTTTCTATTTTGGATTTCCCATCCAAACTAAGAGTCCCTTTACCACAGATTTTAGCTGACCTGTTATCTCCAAAACTGACTGTTCCTCTGTTTGTTTCTTTTAAGACCAAAAACTTTTCCTTTTCACCAGTCATATGTTTTGAACAACCACTATCAAGATACCATTTTTCTACTTTTTCTAGAGCATGAAAAGCAGTTTGAGCTATCATTGACTTAGATTTGATCTCATTTTTCTTTTTAGTGAACTCAAGGCTAGATCTATCCAAACTGCACATCCTAGCAATATGCCCAAAATTATTGCACTTGTAACACATGACATCTTTATTCATAAGAGGTGCAAAAGAGTTACCATTTTCTTTACTATGTCTATTCATGGACTTATTGCAATGCATAGCTTTGTGACCAAATTTCTTGCAGGAAAAACAATAGCCATGGAAAGTATTATGTAACCTGTTTTGATGCCTTGGATGATTGTTCTTCTTGTGACCAACTGGAATCCACCGCTCTTCAGGAGGAAGATTGATCTTGCTCGAAGACCCTATTTCTTGAATGGTGATACCATCCTTCTTTTGCTTTTCACACGGAGTATTCTGTCTGAGAGCCAACTGATCCAACTTCACTCTAAGAGACATAACTTCTTCTTCTAGTTTCTTGCAATCAGCTTCCTTTCCTTTGAGAACCTCTGTTAGAACCTGTTCAACCTTCTTCCCTTCTTCAACTAGAATTTTGAAGTCTATAACACTTTGAACCAATTCTGATCTTGCTATCTTTTCTTCCTGATATTGATGCTTGAGAACAGAATTCTCTTCCCTGAATTTCTCAAGCTTTCTCAAAGCCAAGAAGAATTCACATTTGAGATCGAACTCAACCTCTTCATCTCTTTTTGAATCTGTATGATCCTCTGATAGATCCTTCTCCAAGCTGTTAGGCTCTTTCTGGAGAGACCCGCTCTGATACCAATTGAAGAACATGGACTTATACTGAGAGGGGGGGGTGAACAGTATAAGACTTAACCATTTAATATTTTTAACTTTAGATAGCAATAGCATCAACACAACATTAATCAAGACAGAAAGCATCACACATTGGAAGCCCATTTTTAACGTGGTTCACCCAGAAGGCTTGGGCTACGTCCACAAAACTTTTCTCTAAAAGTTATCTCAAAGTTCTTTGGGAAACCTTCCCAATTACAATGTTTATGAGCCTCGGCCCAAAGGAGACACCTTCCCCCAATCTGAATTTATGAGCCTCTGCTCAAAGGAGATACCTTCCCCTCTGCTCTGGAAATGATCCCTCAGAAGATCAACTGCCTCTACCTCTTGCCAACACGTGGAACTCCTTTCCACCGAAGACCTCCTATCCTCAATGCTTAGCCTAAGAGACCTCTGCCTTCTATGATCACGTCCACAGTAGCTCAGCTACCTGTACCAAACACAGTCAATCGGTCTAGTACAAGTCTTCCTCTGTCTGTCAGATCTGTCCAACTCTTTGAACAAATCAATCCTCTACACACAAGCCTTCTCAAAGACTTGCCAAATCTGTCCTCAGGTTCTTCTCAAAGAACCAATGCACCTCTGTCCTCAAGTTCTCTAATAGAACTCTCAAAAACTCAGCTCACAAGTCCTCTGCTAGGACCTGTCCAAATCTGCTCACAAGTCCCCACTGGAACTTGTCCAAAACCTCAACAAGCTCACCAAGAAAAACTTGCTTAGCATGAACCCACAAAGAGAATTGTTAGAGACCCAATGTGATTCATAAACCTCATAGAAGCATAAAGAGAATTGTTAGAGACTCAATATGTTCTATACTTAACTCCCAATCTCAATCTCAACTCAATCTCAATCTCAAAAGAATAAGATAGATGTAGTATGCTTTTCTCAAGAATATGAAACACAACCCAACAATTGCCAACCATGCAATATCTCATATAACAATGATACTTATATTCTTTTCACCAACAACTAGGGTTTCATCATCTCAAAGCAAGTAGCAAGACTTACTAACATAAACCCTATTGCAAAAATGCTTCCTCTTCCTCAACCAGAATTATGCATTCACCCAAAAATTCAACAATAACTTTAATGCATAAACAATCTTCAATATCCAGAAAATAAGATTCACACCAAAGAATACCTAGTAGACAACCTTTTCACTCCAAACTCAATTTCAGAAAATATACCATAAACAACATACATGGAAGAAGTTGCCCATACCTTTACTTTGATGAAGAAGGAGAACTCAAAATCTGTCACAACACTAACTCTCAATTTGCCACTAATTAGAGTTAGCAACTATACAATAATACACAATAATAAAGATCCAAAATAACACCTTATTTCTCCAACTTAGTAAAAACCACCAAAGTACAATATACATACAAAGTAAAACCTCTTTACACCTTATTACTCCATATAAACATTAAACATCAATAAAACAATGTCAAAACAAATATGATACCTTAACCTTATACCTCCCGCGCATTCACAGCCACTATCCTTTGCACACCGCGACCAAAAGAAAAATCCAACGAAGAGAATCGAACTCGGCACCTCTGCCTTCTAGCGCTTTCGCTTAAACGCCACCGTCATTGGGTCACAAGTGCCCAATGAAATACTACAGTGCTGCCCTCTCTTTTATCTTCCTTTGACGCCAAGAATCTGGAAAACGTAAACGTCTTCCACAAACCACATGCAAACTGGTGAGCGTTGTCCAAGACGTAAGTCACTAAATGCTTGCATTAGTCATCTCACAACACAGTCTAAAAAATGCAGTTCAGGAGCAATTGCCAATCCACTACCGTCACCCAAAAAGTAAGGATGCAGCCCAAGCTCAAATCCGAGTATGCCAAGCACGGTTTCAAAGACGTCAATCGAAGATTCAAAGACACAGAGCAAGCTCAACTCGAAGACACCAAGCGTTGTTCGAAAGGTAAGGAGCAAATGCAAATCGTAGATGCCAAGCGCAAATCGAACGAAACAGAGCAAGTGCAAATTGGCAAATCAAAACAACAAATACACAAATCAAACAAACAACAAGTGCAAATCGTAGATGCCAAGCACAAATCAAAAAATATAGAGTAACCACAAATCGTAGATATCAATAATAAATCGGAGGTACTCACTTTAGAAAATCATCCCCACTTATATAGCCATTCTTCCTTAACTGTTTGACGTCGGCGCTCCTCCAACGATGGCAACATATCGGTGAAAGAATTCTTTTTTCTTCCATCGCTTAAGGGTTGAAAGACCCTTTAATAATAATTAAAATAATTATTATTATTTTATTAATAATAAATTAAACTTGGACCTTTGACAAAGGTTTGAGTTAATTTAATTATTAATAATAAACATGGACCTTTGCATTAAGTTAAGCTTGGTTTTAATAAAAACCCTTAATGAGTCCAAATGGTTTTAAGAAAAACCTTTAGCCTTGTCACCATGGTTTTAATAAAAACCCTTTAACATAAAGAAGCTTCTCAAGATATTCTTGACATCACACTCTTTTGATATCAACACAAAAATGCCTTTTGACATCAATGACAACTTATACATTTGAGCAAAGGCAATGTACCCAAAGTGCCCAAAATTGCCAACAATCTCCCCCTTTGTCATTGATGGCAAACCTTTACTGAAAACACTTCTCAAGAGCCAAAACTGAAACCAACTGTGCTAACAACTGAGAATCTTCCTTTGAAGTTTTGCTCCCCCTGACTTGAAGCTTTCCTCTTCACTTTGAAGCTCTCCCCCTTACTCATATCTCTCCCCCTTTGTCATCAATGGCAAAGGGCCACCTTTGGGGCTCGGGACTAAGAATTAGCCTCTTAGCTTAGTCCCTCCCCCACCTCCTGATGAGGTGATTAATTCTGGGGTGGGAGTACAACTCCCAATTTCTCCCTTAGATACTCAAACGTATCCCTTGGAAGAGGTTTGGTGAAGATATCTGCAATCTGCTCTTTAGTAGACACATACTCTACCTTGACCTGTTTCTCTTGCACTTTTTCCCTTAGAAAATGATACTTGATGGAAATATGCTTTGTCCTTGAGTGCATTACCGGATTTTTGGAAATACTTATGGCACTTGTATTATCACAAAGTATGGAGATGGGTTGTTCATGTTTGACTTTGAAATCCTCTAAGGTGGTTTTCATCCATAAAACCTGTGTACACCCAACCACTACTGCTATGTATTCAGCCTCTACTGTAGATAAGGAAACTGAAGGTTGTTTCTTACTTAGCCAAGAAACCAAACTCTTTCCCAAAAAGAATGCTCCACCACTAGTGCTTTTCCTATCATCAATACCACCTGCCCAATCTGCATCTGTATAAGCTGTGAGGGTGAAATCATCACCTTTGGGATACCAAAGCCCAAAGTCCATAGTGCCCTTCAAGATATCCGAATATCCTCTTAACTGCCATAACATGAGAATCTTTAGGAGCTGCCTGAAATCTTGCTACTAACCCAACTGCCTGCATGATATCTGGTCTGGTAGCTGTAACATATAATAAACTGCCAATCATTGATCTGTACAACCTCTGATCTGCTGCTGGAGATTCATCATCTTTACTCATCTTGCATCCTGTAATCATTGGAGTACATACTGGTTTGCTATCTATCATCCCAAATTTCTTCAACATTTCTTTGATATACTTTCCTTGAGAGAGAAATACACCATCTTTTGATTGAGAAATCTGAAGACCTAAAAAGAATGACAGACTCTCCAATCATAGACATCTCAAATTCCTTTTGCATGGTGTTAGCAAAATCTTTGCACATCTGAGTATTATTTCCCCCAAAAATAATATCATCAACATAGACAACCATAATCAGCATATCATCACCTTCATCCTTAATATACAAATTGCTATCTACCACACCTTTCCTGAAGCCTTGCTCATGAAGATACCTGTCAAGTCTTGAGTACCAAGCCCTAGGTGCTTGCTTTAACCCATACAAGGCCTTTTTCAGTTTACACACATAGTCTGACTGTTCTGAGAGAGACACTCCTTCTGGCTGTTCTATGTAGACTTCTTCTTCCAACACCCCATTTAGAAAAGCTGACTTTACATCCATTTGATACACCTTGAAATATTTGAAGCTTGAAAGGGCCAAAAACATTTTGATAGCTTCAAGACGAGCAACGAGAGCAAACGTCTCTTCGAAATCAACACCTTCTACTTGAGCATAACCTTTGCAGACTAACCTAGCTAACAATCTTTCCATCCTCATTGAGTTTATTTCTGAATATCCATTTTGTGCCAATGACATTCTTGTCCTTAGGTCTTGGAACCAATTCCCAAGTTTCACTTTTCTCTATTTGATTTAGCTCTTCATCCATTGCTTTTACCCAAAACTTATCTGCACATGCTTCACTGAAATATTTTGGCTCAATTTGAGATAATAATGAAACATTTGTAGAATCATGTGAGGGAATGACTCTTCTTCTTGTTTGCCTCCTATTTGGATCACCAATGATCAAATATTTGGGATGATGTTTCTGAACATATCGTGAAGGAGTTTTGGGAAGCAGTTGTTGTCTTTCCTCTTCTTCATCTGAAACCTCTCTGAATTCTTCTTGACAAATTTCATCACTGAGTTCCTGGATTGGTTCTCTTATCCCTGTCTTTTCATCAACAGTTACATTTATGCTCTCTACAACTGTATGAGTTCTTTTGTTGAAGCATCTGTAGGCCTTGCTTCTGTTGGAATACCCAAGAAAGATTCCCTCATCACATCTAGGATCAAACTTACCCAAATTCTGATCTTCCCTTCTGATGAAGCACTTACTCCCAAACACTTTGAAGTATTTTACTATAGTTGGTCTTCCTTTCCACAACTCATAAGGAGTTTTATGATGATTGACTCTAAGTTGGGCCCTGGTGATAATGTAGACCACTGTACTAACTGCCTCTTTCCAAAAGCCATCTGAAAGTTTTGACTCATTCAACATAGCTCTAGCCATATTTTCAATAGTTCTATTTTTCCTTTCAACTACTCCATTTTGTTGAGGAGTTCTTGCTGCTGAATATTCTCTTTTGATTCCTTGCTTGCTCACAGTATTCCACAAATTCATTTGAAGTGAACTCTCCTCCTCTATCTGATCTTAAACATTTGATTCTCTTATCAGTCTCATTTTCAACCATTTCTTTGAAAGCTTTAAATTTTTCAAAAGCTTCAGATTTTTCTTTGAGAAAAGTAACCCAAGTCATTCTAGAATAATCATCTATAAAAAGCATGAAGTAGCTTTCTCCCTGAATGCTCTGAGTTCTGGTAGGGCCACATAAATCAGTATGAATAAGATCCAATGGTTTTGAAGAAGTATACCCTTTTGATTTGAAACTGGTTCTGGTCTGTTTTCCATGTTGACAAGGACCGCAAATGATGTTATGGGGCCTTTTTATTTTGGGCAAGTCTCTAACCGCTTCCTTGTTACTAATATTGACAAGATTATCAAAGCTCAAATGCCCCAATATTTTATGCCATAACCAACTCTCATCTTCTTGAGTTAGAAAACACTTTTCCTTTTTTATCTCACTTAGCATGTAAAGATTGTTTGGAGTCCTTGTAGCACTAGCAATGAGTTTTCCATTTTTTTCTTTACTTATCTCACATCTATCTGAAAAGAAAGATACTATGTGCCCTTGATCACAAAGTTGACTCACACTTAGAAGATTATGTCTTAGGCCTTCTACATAAAGCACATTTTCTGTTTTGGATTTCCCATCCAAACTAAGAGTCCCTTTACCATAGATTTTAGCTGACCTGTTATCTCCAAAGCTGATTGTTCCTCTGTTTGTTTCTTTTAAGACCAAAAACTTTTCCTTTTCACCAGTCATATGTTTTGAACAACCACTATCAAGATACCATTTTTCTACTTTGTCTAGAGCATGAAAAGCAGTTTGAGCTATCATTGACTTAGATTTGATCTCATTTTTCTTTTTAGTGAACTCAAGGCTAGATCTATCCAAACCGCACATCCTAGCAATATGCCCAAAATTATTGCACTTGTAACACATGACATCTTTATTCATAAGAGGTGCAAAAGAGTTACCATTTTCTTTACTATGTCTATTCATGGACTTATTGCAATGCATAGCTTTGTGACCAAATTTCTTGCAGGAAAAACAATAGCCATGGAAAGTATTATGTAACCTGTTTTGATGCCTTGGATGATTGTTCTTCTTGTGACCAACTGGAATCCACCGCTCTTCGGGATGAAGATTGATCTTGCTCGAAGACCCTATTTCTTGAATGGTGATACCATCCTTCTTTTGCTTTTCACACGGAGTATTCTGTCCGAGAGCCAACTGTTCCAACTTCACTCTAAGAGACATAACTTCTTCTTCTAGTTTCTTGCAATCAGCTTCCTTTCCTTTGAGAACCTCTGTTAGAACCTGTTCAACCTTCTTCCCTTCTTCAGCTAGAATTTTGAAGTCTATAACACTTTGAACCAATTCTGATCTTGCTATCTTTTCTTCCTGATATTGATGCTTGAGAACATAATTCTCTTCCCTGAATTTCTCAAGCTTTCTCAAAGCCAAGAAGAATTCACATTTGAGATCGAACTCAACCTCTTCATCTCTTTCTGAATCTGTATGATCCTCTGATAGATCCTTCTCCAAGCTGTTAGGCTCTTTCTGGAGAGACCCGCTCTGATACCAATTGAAGAACATGGACTTATACTGAGAGGGGGGGGTGAACAGTATAAGACTTAACCATTTAATATTTTTAACTTTAGATAGCAGTAGCATCAACACAACATTAATCAAGACAGAAAGCATCACACATTGGAAGCCCATTTTTAACGTGGTTCACCCAGAAGGCCTAGGCTACGTCCACAAAACTTTTCTCTAAAAGTTATCTCAAAGTTCTTTGGGAAACCTTCCCAATTACAATGTTTATGAGCCTCGGCCCAAAGGAGACACCTTCCCCCAATCTGAATTTATGAGCCTCTGCTCAAAGGAGATACCTTCCCCTCTACTCTGGAAATGATCCCTCAGAAGATCAACTGCCTCTACCTCTTGCCAGCACGTGGAACTCCTTTCCACCGAAGACCTCCTATCCTCAATGCTTAGCCTAAGAGACCTCTGCCTTCTATGATCATGTCCACAGTAGCTCAGCTACCTATACCAAACACAGTCAGTCGGTCTAGTACAAGTCTTCCTCTGTCTGTCAGATCTATCCAACTCTATGAACAAATCAATCCTCTGCACATAAGCCTTCTCAAAGACTTGCCAAATCTGTCCTCAGGTTCTTCTCAAAGAACCAATGCACCTCTGTCCTCAAGTTCTTTGATAGAACTCTCAAAAACTCAGCTCACAAGTCCTCTGCTAGGACCTGTCCAAATCTGCTCACAAGTCCCCACCGAAACTTGTCCAAAACCTCAACAAGCTCACCAAGAAAAACTTGCTTAGCATGAACCCACAAAGAGAATTGTTAGAGACCCAATGTGATTCATAAACCTCATAGAAGCATAAAGAGAATTGTTAGAGACTCAATATGTTCTATACTTAACTCCCAATCTCAATCTCAACTCAATCTCAATCTCAAAAGAATAAGATAGATGTAGTATGCTTTTCTCAAGAATATGAAACACAACCCAACAATTGCCAACTATGCAATATCTCATATAACAATGATACTTATATTATTTTCACCAACAACTAGGGTTTCATCATCTCAATGCAAGTAGCAAGACTTACTAACATAAACCCTATTGCAAAAATGCTTCCTCTTCCTCAACCAGAATTATGCATTCACCCAAAAATTCAACAATAACTTTAATGCATAAACAATCTTCAATATCCAGAAAATAAGATTTACACCAAAAAATACCTAGTAGACAACCTTTTCACTCCAAACTCAATTTCAGAAAATATACCATAAACAACATACATGGAAGAAGTTGCCCATACCTTTACTTTGATGAAGAAGGAGAACTCAAAATCTATCACAACACTAACTCTCAATTTGCCACCAATTAGAGTTAGCAACTATACAATAATACACAATAATAAAGATCCAAAATAACACCTTATTTCTCCAACTTTAGAAAAACACCACCAAGTACAGTACATATACATACCAAAAGTAAAACCTCTTTACACCTTATTACTCCACATAAACATTAAACATCAATAAAACAATGTCAAAACAAATATGATACCTTAACCTTATACCTCCCGCGCATTCACAACCACTATCCTTTGCACACCGCGACCAAAAGAAAAATCCAACGAAGAGAATCGAACTCGGCACCTCTGCCTTCTAGCGCTTTCGCTTAAACGCCACCGCCGTTGGGTCACAAGTGCCCAACGAAATACTACAATGCTGCCCTCTCTTTTATCTTCCTTTGACGCCAAGAATCTGGAAAACGTAAACGTCTTCCACAAACCACATGCAAACTGGTGAGCGCTGTCCAAGACGTAAGTCACTGAATGCTTGCATTAGATCACTCACAACTAAAAATGCACCAATTGCCAATCCACTGCCGTCACACAAAAATTAAGGATGCAGCCCAAGCTCAAATCCGAGTATGCCAAGCATCAATACGTCAATCGGAGATTCAAGACACAGAGCAAGCTCAACTCGAAGACACCAAGCGCTGTTCGAAAATAAGGAGCAAATGCAAATCAAGACGCCAAGCCACCTCAAATATGCAAATCATCGCCAAGTGCAAATCAAATGAAACAGAGCAATGCAAATCGTAGATGCCAAGCGCAAATCAAAAAATACAGAGTAACCACAAATCGCAGATATCAATAATAATCGGAGGTACTCACTTTAGAAAATCATCCCCACTTATATAGCCATTCTTCCTTAACTGTTTGACGTCGGCGCTCCTCCAACGATGGCAACATATCGGCGAAAGAATTCTTTTTCTTCCATCGCTTAAGGGTTGAAAGACCCTTTAATAATAATTAAAATTATTATTATTATTTTATTAATAATAAATTAAACTTGGACCTTTGACAAAGGTTTGAGTTAATTTAATTATTAATAATAAACATGGACCTTTGCATTAAGTTAAGCTTGGTTTTAATAAAAACCCTTAATGAGTCCAAATGGTTTTAAGAAAAACCTTTAGCCTTGTCACCATGGTTTTAATAAAAACCCTTTAACATAAAGAAGCTTCTCAAGATATTCTTGACATCACACTCTTTTGATATCAACACAAAAATGCCTTTTGACATCAATGACAACTTATACATTTGAGCAAAGGCAATGTACCCAAAGTACCCAAAATTGCCAACACACTCCTCATTCCTTTCAGGTTGGTGACAAAGTATGGTTTCATCTTGAAAAACGACGATTTGTAGATAAGGCACATAGCAAAATCAAGCCTCTTCGTTATGGGCCTTATACTATTCTTCAACAAATCTCTGAGAATGCCTTTCGCTTGGACCTTCCAGCCCATCTTGGCATTCATGATGTTGTCAATGTTGATCTTCTCAAACCATACTATGATTCCACATTGGAGACAGTTCCAGCCATCATACATCCAGTTGATGTGGTTCCTGATGCTTAGCTTCTGCTTGATGCCGATACAGTCTTTGATACGAAGACCCGACAAACATGCCAAGGTGTTTCTACTTCCTATCTTGTGGCCCGACGAGGCCAATTTCCACATCAGGCTCACTGGATTTCTACTCACATTTTGTCCCAGGATTTTCCTTCTTTGTTAAAGTCATTGGAGTCCAATGCTTCTTTTGTTGGGATGAATGATGAGGAATCTTAGACCTAGGGGCTAATTTATTTTTAGACCTAGGATATTGTAATTAGGACTTAGTTTGCAAAATAATCAACGTGAGTTGTTTGTTTCCTCCGTTGAATGGTCTAGGTCTAGGTGTTTTTGTTTTCGGCATTATAGGGCTTACATTTTTAGCCTTTTCGGATAATCCTTGGAGCAGTTCATGATTTCCAGGATTACGGTTTTCCTTTTGGGATTATTTAAGTCCTATGTTTTTTTAATAATATTCAGCTTCATATTTTCCATATCACACTACCAAATGCACTAGATACCAAGTGAAATGGAACACTTTGCCAATTTGAAAAATACTAAGTGTTGAATGAAATGAAACCTCTTGTTTGGATCCGCTTAAAAATGCTCTATATCCTCAACGGATTGGAGATTTCTCTACCTTAGAATAAATTTTCAATTTTCTAAGGATGTGACCATTTTGGGCCTACAGTTAGGTAGGGATTTATGAATCCTTCTCCTTGATCAAAAAAAATATAAACCTTTTTCTTTCTATTTGTGTGTTTTCTTATTTTCTTATTTATGGGTTGTTACATATGGTATCAGATCCCTAGGCTCAAGGGTATAGAGCTTCTTATTTACAAAAGAGATTTAGGTGTGTCCAATGAAATCCTACTTAAGGTTAAGAAAAAAGGGGTTGGGATAACCTAGAGTCTCTATCTATTTAGAATCTAAATGGAATCAATCTTAAGGAGAGATGAATGTTGTGATACCTTAGTATGGGCTTCAGTGTCAATGTTACATCATAATATTTGAACCTTGTACTAATTATATTTCTAATGATTGGCAAGAAAGAACTCTGTAATGTGGCTGGGAATTAGTGAATCAACAAATAAACTAGGATCTAATTCTATTCTTGGTTGGAACTAGAACAAGATGCCACCTAAGGCCAGGACAAAGAGGCCTCCACCTAGATAGACTTGACAAAGTAATTTTGAAGAAGATATTTAGAATGAGAATCCAAGAAATCCTAATATGGAAATACAAGAACTTACTACTACAATTGTTGAATTACAAGACCAGTTAAGACAAGTACTTGAAACTATGGTGAATCAAATTTCGTAGGATAGAGATTCGAAATTCAACCAGGTTGAGGGAATGATAGCAGAACAAAAGTAAGAAAGAACCCTCTTAGAGAAGGAGGATGTAAGAGACATAAAGAATGTTTTTATCTCTAAGTTTGATGGATAAGAAGAGGGGATGTAGTTGAGGCTTGGTTAAGGGAGCTAGAATTTTTCTTTATATTAAAGTAATATTCCTCGAGAACCTAAACAGTTTGGGCCACTATCTACCATGAAGGATCTACCCTAGATTAGTGTGACACTTATTATGAAGAAACCAAAATAGAGCCAGTAGACATTACATGGAAACAATTTATAGACATATTAAATAAAAGGTCCCTCATAGAGTATTTCTATGCTCTAAAATTTGAGGAGTTTTCCAATCTAAGGCAAATAACTAACTAAGTGGATATATACTATAGGAAGCTAGTAAATTTTCTAAAATATGTACTCACCTATGGCGAGAAAATGTGGATTCATAAGTTTACCCATTGATTGCAATCAAGGATGAAGCATGATGTAGAGATGCAAGAATCTAAGTCCTTGCAAAAGGCATATGACCTGGTAAAGAAAGTGGAGTCACATTTCCATTATAAATATGAAACCTTGACTGATTAGGAACAACAATAATTAAAGAAGAGGAATAGCAATGAGTTTATAAAATGGGAGTTCAACAAGAATGGAAGGCTAAGAATCCCTAGAATCTAAAGAAGAAATTCAATGGAGGTCAAAATCAGTTTAAAAAGAACTTTTATAATAAAGGACACAAAACCAATGGTGCTAAACCTCCTCCACAGAAGCCACAAGGCCTCGTTCCAATAATTAAGGACAAATAGTAGAATATGGAAAAGAGACAAGGATCCAATGATGAATGCTATCATTGTAGAGAGCCACACTTTGCTAACCAGTGCCCATACTGACCAGGGACAAGCACCCCTATCACTAAAGGAAAGTAGTTGATGCATAAGATCTATGCTACAAATAGGAACCCAAAATTTGAATGGCAGACCACTCTGCTAATCATAAAAGGTAAGAATTTTGACAAACAAGTAAATATCTTAATAGAGAGTGGAGCTATTGATAGTTTAATTTCTTATAATTTATCCAAATATATGCCAAAAAATCCAAGGTATTTGGCTCATGTATGGAAGGTTGAGTATGGATCTGGATAGACCTACTCCGTAAACCAATGTTTCCCAATGATAGAAATTACCTTAGCCGTTGGAACTACAGAAGGATTCTTATATGTAGCCCCACTCCATGCCTTTGATGAAATTTTAGGAATGGATTGGTTACAAGCCTATAAAGCCATAGTCAACTTACAAGATAGATGGATCGAGTATTCCAAGGAAGGTAAGGCAAGGCGATGAATTCATAACCAACAAGGGGTATTTAAACCCCAGGTATTTTTAGCTATACAATTAAATAAAGCTCTCAAAAAAGGAGGGATTACCTATGCAGTAAATATGAATTAAGTCAGGAAGAACCGAAAGGGAGAAATGTTTGAGACTTACCCAATCTTATAAGAATTCTAAGATGTATTCCTTGAGGATCTACCTGGACCACCTCCAGTGTGAGAATTTGACTTTACCATTGATATTATACCAGGAGTGGAACCAATTCACTGATCTCTGTATATGATGTCGCTTATTGATATGCAAGAGTTGAAAGTGTAATTACAAGGACTATTAGAGAAGAGGTTGATAAAATTGAGTGTGTCACATTTGGGTGCACCTATTTTATTTGTAAATAAGAAGGATGGGTCTTTAAGATTATGTATCGACTATAGAATATTGAATAAATCTACAATCAAGAACCGGTAACCCCTACCTAGGATCAAATATTTATTAAACCAACTAAGATATGTCATGATATTTGCCAAGATAGATTTAATATCAGGAGATTCAAAAAGAATAATAATGCAAGAAGCCCATAGATCTCCTTATACAGCTCACCTTAGAGGGGTAAAAATGAGGGAAAATCTGAGGACCTTCTTCTGGGTAGGAATGAAGAAGGATATTACATATTTTTTATCCCAATACCTTGAATATCAAAAGATAAAAGAGGAACACAAGCATCCTGTAGGTTATTTGTACCCTCATAGTATACCTGCTCAAAAATGATAGGTCATATATATGGACTTTATAGTAGGTCAACCGAAAAACAGGTACCAACATGATGCAATTTTTGTGGTGGTTGACAAATTGACCAAGTTCGTACACTTCATACTTGGGAGCACCAGTGATGATGCTTAAATAGTGGCTAACATACTTTTCAAGGAAGTGTTCTGATTGCATGGATTTCTAGAAGTAATCATATCAGATAGGGATTCCAAGTTCACTTCTAAATTTTGGAAAGCCCTTCACCAGGAAATAGGTATAAAATTGCACATGAGTTCAGTATACCATCCTAAAATAGATAGTCATACAGAGTGGGTAAACCAAGTATTAGAATATATGTTTCGCATGTATTGCATGGACCACAAGACTCAATGAGAATATTTTCTACCATTGGTAGAATTTTCTTACAATAATGGATATCACTCTTCCATAGAGATGGTACATTTTGATGCTTTGTATGGATGAAATTGTAGAACACCATTGTATTGGTATAACCTTGAATATAGAACTATGATTGGACTAGAAATGGTTAAGGAAATGGAGGAACAAATTAGGGTAGTCAGGCAAAGGCTAAAGGAAGCTTCTGATAGGTAAAATAGTTATATTGATCTAAAGAGGACTCCTCAAGAATACTCGATGGGAGATAAAGAATTCCTAATAGTTAAACCAATTAAAAGTGTGATCAAATTCACAAAATTAGATCCATGGTTTGTAGAAACTTTTGAGATCACCGATAAAATTAGTTTGGTTGCATACCAACTCACCTTACCTCCTAATTTGTCAAAAACCCATGACACTTCCACATATATTTGCTTAGAAAATATGTTGCTGACCCTGACCATGTATGGGATGTTTCTAAATTATAGATTGTAAACCTAGAAGCAATTGAAGTGATGCTAGTGATAATTCTCAAATTTTATTCTAAGGCCTTGAGGAATCAGACCCTTGAGCAATGTAAGGTCCAATGGGACCATTTCTCTAAAAGAAATTCCACTTGGGAAAATATGGCAGATATGAAAAAATATTTTCTTTTTTTGTTTGATGAACCCTAAAGTCAATTTTCCTTTTTTTTATAATAATTTGTGCTTTGGCTACAATTACCTATGTTAACAAAAACACCAAGGATGATGTTAGTCCTAGTGGGCAAGGATGTCATGACCCTCCTAGATGGACTTTTGAAATGAAGAAACAATGTATTAAAGAATGATGCTTCAATACTCAGTTTTTGTGCAATAAAAAAGTTATGTAATATTACTAGATAATGAAGAATATGTTACTGCTAACAAATTGCCAATGTGTAGGATCAGGTGCACTCATAAGTAGAATAAGTTGAGTCTTCCACCGAATATTAGGGTACATGAAGTTGGGTAAAATGATGATATGACAACTCAAAGGTAAAAATGATAGATACCTTCATATAGGCATGCATTCGATTAGGGATAATCATCAATAAGTAGCCACCTTGAGCCCCAGACTGATGGCCTAGTAGCTATCATAAGTTTTCAAGGCAGATACGGTTGATCAAATTGATGGAAAGATCTCCCTCTTTGTTTGTGCTTATGCTTAATTGTCTTTCACTTTAGCACTTCACCTTAGCAATGGGGAAATTTGGAATGAATGAACTATCTTCATAACTTCTTGATAAATTTATTTTAAATGATAAATAGATTTATTCTTAAATGAAAAGAATGTCTTATGTTATGCTAGATAGTCATTCATTTAAATAAATGATAAATTATTTTAGATAATAAATAGAATAATTCTTAAATGAAAAGAATGTCTTATGCTATGCTAGATAGTCATTCATTTAAATAAATGGTAAATTTATTTTAGATGATAAATAGATTTATTCTTAAATGAAAAGAATATCTTATGCTATGCTAGATAGTCATTCATTTAAATAAATGGTAAATTTAATTAAATGATAAATAGATTTATTCTTGGATAGAAAGAATGCCTTATTTTAGGTAGCCATTCATTTAAATAAAATGGTAATATTTATGTTAAATGATAAGTGGATGTATTCTTAAATAAAAGAAAGGAAAATAAGTAATAAAAATCTATTCCGCTTACCTTGAATTGGGTGGGCCACTAGGAACAGAGTCTAGCTAGCACAAAGGTATGGCTCCATTAACACAAGAATGGTTTTACCAGAGTGAGGGGACCGTTCCCTCTATGTGAAGAGAAAATAATTCAATGTTGGCCACATTGTGGAAAGGTGGGAGGAAGGGATATCTACTCTACCACTTGATAAAAGGGTATGGGAGTAATGGCAATGGTTGGCAGATCGAAGTTGAAAAAAAAATAAAGAGGAGTACTACGGCTAAGGAGGGGAGAGTAAAAAGGAAAGTAGAACAGTTAGAGACGAGGGGCGGAGCAGAGAAATGAAGGCTAGGGAAATGATAAGGCAAGGTGTTCAAACTCGGTTGGGTAACAATTGGAATCTAGTAGATCAGGTGACCAAGTTGGTATTACTAGCTCGCTATCTTTTTATAGCTTTGTTATGACTGAGTGAAGCTCGCTACCTTGTTATAGCTTTGTTATAACCGAGTGAATATCATTGCCTTATTATAGCTATGTTATGGTTGAGCATAGTTCGTTTCCACTGGTATGGCTGAGCAAAACTCACTACCTTGTTATAGCTGTTATTACCAAGTGTAGCTTGCTTCCACTATTATGGACAAGTGAAGCTCACTACCTTGTTATAGGTCTATTATGGCCTAGTGAAGCTCGTTGCCTTTTTATAGCTCTATTATGGTCGAGCAAAGCTTGTTGTCTTGTTATAGCTCTATTATGGCCGAGTGAAGCTCTCTGCCTTGTTATAGCTCTATTATGGCTGAGCATAGCTCACTACCACTATTATGGTTGAGCAAAGCTCACTATCTTTTTGTAGTTGTTATGGTTAAGTATAGCTTGATACCATTATTTTGGTTGAGCATAGCTTACTGCCTTTTTATAATTGAGTGTAGCTAATTGATAAGCGTAGCTCATTGTTGTTGTGCACCCGAAGTGAAGGGTTGTGTGCATAGCATAGTGGGTTAGAAGCACCATCTTAGGAGACCGTAGGGTGGTAGGTAAGAAATCCCTTGTTGGCTCTAGTTGAGTAGGAAGCTCATCTTAAGGGAGAAGGCCCCTTAGTGGTAGAATTCTAATTTGGAATTTATATTATGTTATGGTTCATTTTGTAAAATGAGGGTATGGGACCTTGCTTTATGAAATGGAATGGAATTTGTATTATGTTATGGTTCATTTTTTAAAATGAGGGTATGGGACCTTACTTTATGAAATGGAATGGAATTTGTATTATGTTATGGTTAATTTTGTAAAATGAGGGTATGGGACCTTGATTTATGAAATGGAATGGAATTTGTATTATGTTATGGTTCATTTTGTAAAATGAGGGTATGGGACCTTGCTTTATGAAATGGAATGGAATTTGTATTATGTTATGGTTCATTTTGTAAAATGAGGGTATGGGACCTTGCTTTATGAAATGAAATGGAATGGAATTTGTATTATGTTATGGTTCATTTTATAAAATGAGGGTATGGGACCTTACTTTATGAAATGTAATGGAAAATATATTATGTTATGGTTCATTTTGTAAAATGAGGGTATGGGACCTGCTTTATTAAATTAAAAGAAATGTTTATGGTACAAACTAAAATCTGGTCGCTTGATTTAAATAAAATGAAATAATTCAGTGCATTAAATAGTTAGGGTATGGTACTTTAATTGTTAAGTGAGGGTGAGATCATTTATTGCAAATAGAGCATGATGTGGGATGCATGGTAGGATGACTCTCATAATTGGGTGAGAGGGGTTATAGAGAGGGAAGCTCTATGATAATATATATGCATTAGAAATTTGAATTGCTTGGGTTAATTGTATATTTGCAATTTGACAAATAAATGAGTAACTACATTAGAAGCATATCTATCCGAATCCATGAGTTTCTTGATCCCCTACTATCCTCACTTGATTTATGGAAGAGTGGGAGGACCAAATTCAAGAGATGGACTACTTCACAAGTTTGATCTTTACCTTATTTCCTGCTTGATTATGCAATAGATTAGATTTGCAGGGAGATTTACCCAAGGGATTAAATGAGCATTGTTTATTATTATATTTTATTATCCTTTATGATTGAAATGCTATTTAATTGTTATCACATGTTTCCCTTAAATGAATGTTTCTTGCTTGTTAAATTTTGCTTGTTTTGTTAGATTTAGTATCTAGATTTCTCCTTGGTATTCTTATGTATTTTTTTTTAAAAAGAAAGAGTTAAAAGTTATAAGTTCTAGGTGAACTTAGAGGATGACATAAGGGATTAATACCACCTTATAGAGATAGGTTATCTAGGTTTAGAATTTCATACCAAGAGTTAAGATAGCTTGTTAGAGGACGATATTGATAGCTTAACTCACAATGCACATAGCATACCCACACATAATGGTTTGTTTATAATATGGAGATGTGTGTATACCTTCCAATGATTGAGGGTGGTAAGTCTAGCTCATCAATAATGATGATATGGATGGACTTATGTGCATGACATGATATAGGCCTATGCATAATTAACTTGTATGAGGGGAATCTCATGTGCTATGGTTATTGAGAAACTTAGGGGATGTCAAACATTAAGTTGGTATCAAGTTGGGTAGGGATTTACGAATCCTTATCCTTGATAAAAAAAAATATAAACCTTTTTCTTTTTGTTTTTGTGTTTTCTTATTTGTGGGTTGTTACACTGTTGATGTATTTGATCTGCCTTACATACTCCAGGGCAAACAATCATTCAGTTACATAGTACAAGAGTAAGAAAGGTTTCCTCATAAAACCATATAGTCTAATGACCACCCCTTGTGTTAAAATGAAACAATCTCTTTAATATGCATGAGGATGTTGTAAAGTGTCTTGCACTTTCTAGGGAATTCTATGTACTTCATCGTATATAATCCATAAACCAAGGCCTAGTAATTCCATATTAAAATAGTAGTATAATTAGGCCTTTGAGAGAACCATTGTCCATTCATATAGAGGTAAATATTTTCTTTCTTTATATTTCTATATTGTAGGAATGAAAGGGAGTTTTTTTATTGAAATTAGAAGAAAATCCATACCAGGTAAGAAGAAAACATAAAATCATCCTAAGAAATCCTATGTATTCTGAACAAGCCTACATGTATTTGCTGGGATAGATATGTTGGCCAATCGAAGAAATTTGGAATTGTATTGTTATCTACAATGGTAGCATAATAGAACTTAGGGTTTGAAATACAATGTGCTATTGCAATATGCCACCCATACACTTATGTGTCTAACTCTAACCCTGCCACCATAGCAAACATGGAGAACAATTCTTTACTTTTGAATTTTGATAAAGAAATAGTTGTTTCTGGCAAAGCTCCATTGGGAGTGGGTTTTCACAAGTGTGTTTGTAGAAATAACTTAATATTAAGGGTGGGGGTATAATATTTGGCTTGTGCAATTGGGTCAATTGGTATAGGATTTACAACAGGTTTTCTACCTCTACTAAAGACACACTTGAATGTATCAAGATCTAGGGTAAACATGACTTCACCCCTAAAATTCCTAACTATCCTATGCTTAATATTATAGAACATCATCATGACTCTGATTAGCTCAGTTAGGGGTGGATAGGAGTGCATATATACCATGAAAGTAAAGAGTGGAAAGAGAAAGTACTTGGAATCAATGGGGTGAAGCCTTTTGTTACTCTCGCCTCCACAGTTTTTTAAATTTTCTTTGGATTTATTCGGGTGGTGATCGTATTAGTTATGAAGGCATCTAGGTCTGTAAAACCTCCTTTATTTTCTCCTACTTTGCACATCTTTACAGCTTCTGAATATGATCCTACCATGGTTTCTTGCCATGATTTTTTCATGCAAAATGTTTGGAAGTGCTTTGAGAAAAATCAAAAATTTTGAGAGAATTCAGAGAATTCGTTGTAGGGAGATTTTTAGAAAATAGGGGTGTGAGAAAAATATCTCCCATGGCATAAATAAATATGCATGCATGCATTAATATGTCATGCAGTAATTATGGTTGGTGGTGCACATACTATGAATAGTTTTTTAATTTTACTGGATGTATTATTTCATGTGCCACCCTCTTGAAACCAATTACCATGCATTGCCACCTCTTTTGGACCAATAAATTTACAACACCCTTTTTTTGGGCCAATAAATTTGCACGGTTGTACTTTGAATAGAGAACTTTTAAAATTTCAAGAAAACTAACTTTCCCACCAAAAGCAAAAAGGTGTCGTTATTTGTCTTTCACTATTGAATGCTAGAATATCACGAAATCGTAACCATTTTCCATGAAGTAGCCTATGAATGCCAAAATATCACAAAATCGTGACCATTTTCCATGAAGTAGCTTCTGAATGCCGAAATGTCACAAAATCATGACCATTTTCCTTGAAGTGGCCTTTGAATGCCAAAATGTTATGAAATCATGACCATTTTCCTTGAATTAGCTTCTGAATGCAAAAATATTGTGAAATCATGATTATTTTCCATGAAGAGAGACTTAGTAAAAAAAAAAATCTACATATAATACAAGTGGGGGGAGGGATTTTATCTTACTTGAAGTACGACTTCAGATGGAAATCGTTGATAGGAATAGGCTATAATTGACCCTGTTTATTTTTTAGTTGGATGGAATTCTATTGTTTTTCTTCAATTATCTCAAAAGGTCCTTCCTATAAAGCATAAAAATTTTGATGGTTCTTAGGTTTTGCTTTTTTCTTGTTCCACATCAGAACCAAGTCTCCTTCTTTAAAATTTTTGAGAGTAGCCCTTTTATAAAGCCATTTCTCCGTGTCTCCCATGTATTTCTGATAATGGTTATAAGATTTTTATTTCTTTTCTTCTAGCTATAGGAGTTGTATCAACCTATTCTCCATTGGTTCTGCTTCTTCCATGATAGTTTGATTGAGTAATTTTAAAGCAAGTATTTCTATGTGTATCGAGAGGACAACTTTCTTACCATTGACTAATGATTAAGGAGAGGTGTTGATGATTTTTTTTATTATGATCTTATCATCCCATAACACCTGGTTTACTAAATAATTCTAGCTTCTCTTATTGTCTTTCACAGTTTGCTTTAAAATTTGGAGTAGATTTTTATTCATTGATTCAGCTAGACCATTTCCTTGGGGATAATAATTTGAAGAAGTTTTCAAATAGATCCCATATTTTCTAGCAAAATAAATCATTTTCCCCTATGAAGGATGTTCCATTGTCCATGACCAATACATCAAGGATACCAAACCTCATATAAATCTTTCAATGAATTTAATTACAAATTTTGAATCAAATTTCTTAGTAGGTACTGGTTCAGCCCACTTAGTGAAGTAATCCGTGGTGGTTAGAATATATTTATGCCCAGTAGATGAGTTAGGTTCTATCACCCCGATGAAATTCAAGCTCCTTTGTTAAAAAGGTTCTTCAACCTGAATATGTTTAAAAGGCATTGAAGTGTTTCTATTTCTCCCAATATACCTCTGACTCTCTTCGTGTTTTTTGGTTATTCTAAATGCATCCAAAAAAATAGATGGCCAATAGCAATTGGTTATAATTATTTTTAAATCTACAGTCCTTCCTAAGTAATGTCCACCTTATGGGCCTCCATGAAACTCCAAATTTTTAGCTTATGATCATATTTTATGCATCGAAGTAACACTCCATATAGATTTCTTCTATATAGTCCTTGAGGTAGTAAGGTATACTTCAAAGCTTCGATCTTGTATCTTCTTCACTGTGAAGCATTTAAACTTACTAGGCATTTTCTAGTCTAAAAATATATTATCAAGTCATCGACCCAATCTGTGTTTTGATATTTATCATATTCTATTATTGGTTCTTACATTTGGAAAGCTACATACTTTGTTGAGGCTTGTTTGGCAAGTTCTTCAAATAATGCTCTACCTCTCACTAGCTTGGTCGAGTGGATTTTGACATCGTATTATTGTATCTTTGATACCCAACCAGATATTTTCTCACCAAGCACTCCCTATATGATGAAGTTTCTAACATCAGGGTAAACTACGTATACAATAGTCCTACTTTGTTAAAGGAAATGCTTGAAATTTTTCAATGATTTCATGATTGCATAAACTTACTTTTCGGTTAAGTTGTATTTTTTCTCATGTTCTTGCATGGTCTGACTTAGAAAGGCTATGGGCCTCTCTTCATTGTATATCCTTTTCAAAGTAAGTACTTTGGTGTAACTTTCTTATTCTCCTATAGCATACATGATGAAAACTCTAGAGTAATTTGGATTTACTAAGATATAAGCTTGGGCTATCTATTCCTTTATACTGGAAAAATATCTCTTTTGTAAATCCATCCACTTGAATTTCACATATTTCTTTAATAATTTTTTCATGGGTTTGACAATTTGCATAAAGTCTGTTATGAACTTGCATTCAAAGTTGATATGCCCGAAGAATAATTGTAGATATTTCTTGTTTGGAGGTAAAGGGAGTTCCAATAGTGCTTTCACTCTATTAGGATCTATAGCCAGCCCAACCTTGGAAATGACATGTCCAAGTAAAATCCCCTCTTCAACAGCAAATATAGATTTATTTGGATTCAAAGAGATATCGAACTCTCTATATTTTTGAAAAAATCTTTTGAGGTGTTCAATATGATATTTTAGATGAGAGAACACTGTCATATAATATAAGTATATTACTATGATCTTATTTATGAGTTCTCCAAAGGCCACATCCATTTCCCTTTGAAATGTCACTCCAACATTGGATAATCTAAAACGCATCTTATGGTAAGTGAATGTTATCCACTTGGTAGTGAATGTGGTCTTGTATTGGTCTTCATATTTGACCCACACCTGGTTGTACCTATAAAACCCATCGAATAAGGATAATCTTTGTGCTCCCGCCATAGTATGTAGAGTCTGGTCAATTTTTGGAAGAGGGTAATGATCCTTCAATGAAGCTTTATTGATATTTTTGAAGTCTACGCATAGTATAATGTCTCCATTCTTCTTCCTGACCGAAACTAGGTTAGCTACCCATGTAGAATGTTTTAGGGGGTAGACTATCTTGGTTTCGAGTAGCTTCAACATTTTTTGTTTCATTAGAGCTTTGATTTTGGGGTTCATCGACCTTTATTTTTGCTTGAAAGTTTTTGCACCTTCTTCAAGTTCGATGGTATTATGGTTTCTTTAGAGTAGATCTTAAGGTCACCATAAGTCCAAGCTATGATATAGGGGAATTATTTGAACATTCTTTGAATCTAATTCAACTCTTCTTTTGTGTAGTTTACTCCTACTTTGATAAACTATTTTGGTTCCAACTAAACTTATTTATACCTATGTTTATGAACCTTCATCTTGTGACCAGTTGACTTGTCATTGTTGTCAAATAGGATTTCCAAAGTGATCAATCCTTTTGGGATGTGATTATTTTTTAATTGGATCATATATTCATCTTCTTCATCTCTCTACATTCTATTGCTTGAATAGTTCATTTCCTAGATCAGGAAATCTACTATCTATTGATCACTCTTAAATACCTGCAAAAATTTATCTTTGTATGGCATAGAAGGTCTATATATAAGCCTAGAAGTTTTAGATTTTTGAATGACATTACTTATGGGACATAAACTTGTACCTACTGATACCAATAGGTCAGCATGGGTATTCTTATCTTTGGGAATTACCTTGATATTTAGATATTCAAAAGATTTGAATAGATCCCATACTTTATTTATGTAACATTTGATATATTGTTGCTTACTAATACATTTTTTTGTGACTTGGTTGACAATCATTTTCGAATATCCATAAATTTGTAGTTGCTTGATTTCAAGTCTCTTAGCTTTCTTAATGCCTAGGCAAAGAGCCTCATTTTCGGTTGCATTCTTAGTGCAACTCCAAGTTAGTCGATAGGAGAAAACCTTTTCCTCACTTGTTGGGGTGATTAAGGCTATGCCTACTCAAGCTCCATTCTTGCAAATGGCACCATCAAAAAAAGTTTCCATATTTGGTTAGCATGTGGGTCTGTAGTATGTGAAGGGGTGGGATTACTTTTATTAGGTTTAATGGTTGAATAGCTCCCAAGGTTCGTCTCAATCATGGCATTGAAGTCTTGGAGGGAGAACTGATCTTCTTCTTGTAGTACATTCAAGGCTTCTTCCATTAGGTTTAAATATTCCAACTCCTCAGTCATTATGCTCAATGTATTGGCCTACTTCTCTTTCTCTTTAACTTTTTTGGTATGGAATATAGATGGTTTTTGATTGAATATTTTCACCCTTTTCCCATTGAACGATATTTCTAAGTGTGAGTAATCCCTAGACATGTATCCTTCGATCTTGGATGTGAATTCTTTGGATAGGCACATACCAAAATAAGGTTCTAAATACACTACAACTACCTCCTATATAACTATAAGTTGAGGCATTCTATGTAGAACTATGAAAATATATTTTATCACCCACATGATTTTGATCGGAGTCCCGTCTAACTACAACATGCCCAGGCTACTTTTATTGTATTCCATCCCCATGATGTCACACACTACTTTAGGTATTATGGTAGTTGTAGCCCCTGAGTCTATAATACAATTATGTACCACCCATCCTTCCATATGAAAAGACAGAGGAGGTCTATTTTTTCCTATGGTAGATGTCAAACTGGTTTGTGCAAAATTCACTTGAGTGGGAGTTTTACTATTATTTTTCATAGACCTCAGGGATTCTTGTAATAAGTTGATTTATCCTAGAAATTGCAAGGAATCATACATAGTTGCTTTAGAAGGATTTATTTTCATTTATTCTACTATGTTAAAGGGTAGAGGATCGACACTTTTCTCTTTTTCTTTTGTAATAGTATCCTACTTATTCCTATACCCCTAAGTGGCATCTATCCTTCGATGCTTGGTCAATGAGGGATATCTCAACTTATCTCACACCTATTTTGTGTCTCAACTTCCTTATGCAGAGGGGCTTCTTTGCATATTTCTACTTCTTTCTAACCCGAGCTTTGGGGAACTTTCTCATAAGAGGCTCTTCTCTCAACTTGGTTTCTCATAGGTGAAGGCACTTTCAAGGGGTTAAGATCTTGGGGGTCTACCTGCAAAGGTTTCTTCTCCGATCTAGTCAGAACAACTACTTGTTCCACATAGGGCATCATGAGATTGTGATTTTCCTCCCTAATCATGTTTAATTTCCCTTTGAGTATTTTTTTCTCTTTTAATCGCTATCTTCTAGACATAGTGTTGATGGATCATGCATGAGTTTTCACCGTGTGGATCATTACATGTAGAACACCATAAGTCCAATTCTAATGCTGATTTAGTAGGTTCACCATCTTCATTAGTGTAAGCTATTGGAAATATGAGCAAGTTGTGTTGTCATTGATGTCAAGAGTAAGTGTCAGTGATCAGTGCAGGACTTAGCAAAAAAAGGGTTAAAATATTTATATTTTAAGCCCAAGAGATTTAGTTTAAGGGATTCACATGATTGGTCAAAAGAATGGTTAAATACCCTGAAAGAAAGTCCTAAAGAACATAAAAGGTTAAAAGACCAAGGTTAAAGACCCAAAGGATATTTAAAAATTTAAATTATTTAAATATTTTAAAGAAGTTATTATAAAGATTTAAATCTTTATTTTTACTGTGGGCACCATGTTATAAAGTGACGAAGGTTTTACTTTAAAAGGGACTTGGTAATATTTAATATTCTAAATTAAAACTAAGGAGGGCCACTATTTCTGCCGATGGAAATCATGTTCTATGGACCGACGCTTTTAAGAAAACATATGTATTGATATATATAAAGAGGTGAAAAGGTTTTAAAAAAAATAAGTGTGAAGTTTATGTGACATAATATTGGTTTAAATTCCCTAAGAAAATACGAACATACTACACGAAGCACGAAAATTGAAAGAGATAAAAATATATTTTTTGAGAGCATGTGATTCAAAAGTTCAATTAAGTTGGAGAGCAAGCGGGTAGTTAAAATTTTTCAGTTATCGAGGGACTCAGGTTCAAATCTTTCCCTTCACATGTTGCGAATATATTATATATAAAAGATTTCTCATAAAAAAAAAGTTCAACGACGTGACAGCGAGTGAGGGTTACTCTCCGAAGGATAGAGGCAAGAGAAACAAATATATTATATAAAACATTCTTTCTCATTCGACAGTCTAGAATATTTGGTTGATAGCCCTAGCAAAAGCGCTACGCATTACATGATCTAGGTTTCGAATCGCTGTGGATTTTTGTTTTTTGTTTCAAAGAGAACTGTGGGAAAAGGTGTGCTCCAATTTTTATATTATTTATATTTGCTATTTGGAGATATTTTATGTTCGGAGATGCGAGCTATGTAAGGTATGAACTGTGGTAAAAGGTGTGCTCCAATTTTTATATTATTTATATTTGCTATTTGGAGATATTTTATGTTCGGAGATGCGAGCTATGTAAGGTATGCTCCAATTTTTATATTATTTATATTTGCTGTTTGGAGATATTTTATGTTCGGAGATGCGAGCTATGTACCAATTTTTATATTATTTATATTTGCTGTTTGGAGATATTTTCTGTGCGGAGATGCGAGCTATGATGACGCAGGAGTTATAAGGTTTATTTAAAAAAAAAAAATCAAAGTGTGTCTTGTTCTAGATTTCGGGAGATATAAGGTATTATAGTGTTGTGGAAATTTAATAGGGATATACTTTATTAAGGTGGAGTAATAAGGTATAAGAATTATTTTTATAATTATAAAAATTAGTTTTTGTATTAAAGATGATGTTAAAGGGAATGTGTTTGGCTATGTGTTAAATATTATCTTTTGAGAAGTTTGGAGGTATAAGGGTCAACAAAGTAATTTAATTTTTATATGTGGAATTTTATTTAGAAAAGGTTGAAGTTTATAAGGTGTAAATAAAGGAACTTGACTTTTCATGTATTGGATATTTTGGAGTCAATATAAAAATTGAGTTTTATGTGTTGAATGATATTTTAAGAGTTTGGAGATTGTTTTATGTGTTGAATGATATTTTAAGAGTTTGGAGATTATAAGGTGTATTTGAGATTTGATATTTGTATGGTGAAATAATTTTGAGGGAAATAATTGAGTGCAAATTTTGAGAAGTTTTTTTTTTTGCTATCTAACCATTAAGTTTGGAAAAAAGGTTGATTGTGATTGAGATATGTTTTGAGGTCAATTTTTCATCAAATAAAAGGTATGGGCATATCTTCCTTGTAAGTGAAATATTGTTGGGTTGGATGTTGTGAATGCTAAGTTGGAGTGAAAAGGTTTGTTTGATAAGCATTGTTGAGTAAACTTTCATGTGCATGATCAATGAATGTTTATGAGAATATTTGAGTGAGAAATTGAGAACTATCTTGAACTAGGGTTTGTGAAATATCATGAGTATCATTGTTATGTGAGATTGTTTGATAAGCATTGTTAGAAATATTTGAGTAAATGTTCATGTGCATTATTAGGGTTTGTGAAAATATCACGAGTATCATTGTTATGTGAATGTGGCATCATCTTGAGTAAAATTTTGAGTTCCATAGTGTGAGTTGTTGAAAGCATTGTGAAACACTTGTTTAAGGTTTGTAAACAAGTTGTATTTCATTGAGTGATTGGTTGAGTGGAGTTGATTAAAAGTGTTGGAGTGATAGTTCAAGTTCTATGAAATACATTGCTCTTTATTCTTAATTGACTTAAAAAGAGTTTGAAAGTGATTGAGTGGTTGTGATTATGAAACTTATTGAGTCTCTTATAATTCTCTATATGTTTATGAGATTTAACAAGATTCTGAGTGAAACTTGTTTGAGTGATTGAAGAGGTTTTCTGAAAGAGATTAAGTTGAGTTTTGTAAGTGTTTTGTGAGTGTGAAACATATTGAGTCTCTAACCATTCTCTATATGTTTCTAAAGTTAAACAAGATTCTGAGTGAAACTTGTTTGTGGGATTGAAGAGGTTTTTTTGTGAGATATTGAGTTGAGTTTTTATATGCAAGTTTTATAATTGATTTGAATAAGCTTTTGTGAAATCTTGTGAGAATATTTTAGTAAGTCCTAGAGGGGACTTAAGGACAAAATTGAGGAAGCATTTTGTGAAAGCTTAAGGATAGATTTGTGTGAGATTTTGTGGAATATTACAAGAAAAGTTGAGGCAAGTCTTGGTGAAGACTTGTTGAGCAGATTGAACAAGTCCTAGTGAGGACTTATTGAGCATATTTGAGGTAAGTCTTAGAGTAGACTTGAGAGTGGATTGGACAAGTTCTTGAGAGGACTTGTGAATAAATTTGAGACAAGTCTTAGAGAAGACTTGAGAGAAAATTGGAAAAATTGTTGAGAGGACTTGTGGATAGATTTGAGACAAGTCTTTGAGAAGACTTGAGAGTATATTTGATTGATTGATTTATTCAAGCTTTGCATTAAGGATTGGGGTAGATATAGTAGAGTTGATTTATGATTAGATCAAGCTTTGTGTTAAGACTTGAGGATAGATTTGAGGACAAAGTTTGGTGTAGATTTGAGGGTAGATTTGTGCCATACCAGAGACAAATATTGAGTAGATTTATGCTATACTAAAGGACTATGTTTAGTAAAAATTTGAGATAGAGATTGAGTAGATTTTTGCTAGATCGAAGGACTATGTTTAGTGCATATTTGAGATAGAGCTGAGATCAAGATTTGGAGGTGATAGAGTAGAGGTGAGTAGTCTCCAGTAGATAGATATCCATTAGCTAGGGTAGTGAGGACAAAGTCCTCTGAGTGAGTATAGAGGTCTTTAGTGGAGAGATATCCACAAGCCAGTGTAGTGGAGGTAGTAGTCTTCTAGAGGATCACCAACCAGAGCAAATGAGAAGGAGTTCTCTTATGGATAGATATCCATGAACGAGTTATGGGGATTGGTGTTTTCTATTAATAGAGATCCATGAACTTGATTAGGGTATTGGTGTCTCCTTTGGATAGAGGTCCATAAACATTGTACTAGGGAAGGATTTCCAAGAGATTTGTTGAAAAAAATTTAGTGAAATATTTTCTCCATGGAATAGCCCACATTGGATGAACCACGTTAAATTATTGTCTATATTGTGTGTGATGATTTATGCATTGCTTTGGTTATTGTTATTGATATTGTCATTGATTATATTAGATAATATTTTTTGGGAAATAAAAGTAAAAAGTGGTCTTATATTGTTCACCCCCCTCTTAGTATAAGCTTGTGTTCTTTAACTGGTATCAGAGCGGGTTCCTTCAAAAAATGTCTAACAACTTGAAGGAATATCTTACAAGAACACACATGGCAAAGAAAGGCAAAAGTAGAACCATGAGACCTAAAAATAAAAGAACACACATGGTCATGAAAGAAAAGGAAGATAAATTTGATTTTGTTGTTCTAAGAGGAGAAGTAGAAATAGATTCAAGAGATGAATCAAGCAGTGGAGAAGAGGCCATATTGATAAAATTTTGTACCAGATGTAGGAAGATAGGTCACCATTTAGCTTATTATCCACAATATGGTGAAGAATATTTTGTTTATGGTCAACTCGATCATGATGCAGGTTATTGCAATGGGTTTAGTAGCAGTGAAGATGAAATGGAACTAAAAGATAACAGGGACAATCAAAATAGGTATGAAGAAGAAATTCTACTTTCTACAATAGAAGAAAAAGGAGATGCTCCTATTGAAGATCAAAGAAAAGAGAAAAATTTAGAAAATCAAGAAGAGGAAGATTCAGAAAAATAAAAGGAGGAAGCCACACTTAAGGAACTTGTTGAGTTGAAAAGGGAGAACTTAGAATTAAAGGCTAAAATACAAGAGGATGATAAATGTAAGACAAAGCTTCTACAAGATCTCTCTGGCTTGAAATATAAGGTTGAAAAGTCAAGGAGAGTTGAAAAAGGTATGGTTGAACAATCAAAGGTAAAAGAGCTAAAATGTGAAAGACTTATTATTGATCTTGAAGAACTAAAAAGGGAAAACTCGGGATTAAGGGTTCAAGCTCAATAATATGAGAAAACAAAAGAAAAGTTTCTACAAGAGCTCACCCAATTCAAAATTAAGGTTGTAGAGGCAAGGAAAATTGAAGAAGGTATGATTGAAAAATTAAAGACAAAAGATCTAGAGTGTGAAAGATTAGAACATGAGGTAGTTTCACTAATAATGGAAGTGAAAGACTCTAAGTATAAGCTACACAAGTTTGAGGAAAATTCAAAGACCTCGGAAAGGATTATCAATGCACATATATTATCAGTCACCAAAATAGGACTTAGTTTAGAAGAAGAACAAGGGAAATAGGAAGCAAAAAAAGGAGAGTCAAGCTTAAGAACCAAAGAAGAAGAAGCTTCAAAATAAGAGAGTAAAAGAGAGAATGAGACTTTTGAAGATAAAATGGACAATAGAAATTTTAACAAGAAAAGAAACAATGCACAAATAAGAAACAAATGGAACAAGAAACATCATAGGGAAGAAGAGACTAAAATGCCAATAGGGTCAAGGCAAGGTAGTTTTAATGGACTATGCTTCTCATATCACAGGTTTGGGAACAAGGCTACACAGTGCAAGACACATTAAAGATAGGAATATAGAAATTTTAGAAACATGCATCTTTTTCAAGGGTATTGCTACTATTGTAATCATTTTGGTCACAAGGTTTCTAATTGCAGGATTCATGACAGGAATGGATATGGCTTCACTAGAAGGAACCATAAGATATTTACACCTTAAAGGAATCACAACATTAAGTGTTATAAGTGCAATAATGTTGGGCATATAGCAAGGTGGTGTAGAACAAAATTTCCAAAACTTCCAAGGATATGTAAGAAAGAGGATTCTCAAAAGGTTAAAAAAGGTATGATTTCAAAAGTACAAAAAGAGAAAGCTAAGAAAGGAGAAGAGCAGTGTAAGATGGGAGTATATTTACTCCCACCCCAAAATTAACCACCTCAAGAGAAGAGGTGGGGGAGGGGCTAAGCTAAGAGGCCCCAAGCCCCAAAGGTGGCCCTTTGCCATTAATGACAAAGGAGGAGAGATTTGAGTTACGGGGAGAGCATTCAGTCAAGGGAGAAGTTTTTCAGAGGGAGAAAAACATAAAGAGGTAAAGGAAATGGTAAAAGATAAATGGATTACCATAAATGACAATGGGGGATATTGTTGGAAATATAAGCAAGTTGTGTTGTCCTTGATGTCAATATTAAGTGTCTGTGATCAGTGTAGGACTTGGCAAAAGAAGGGTTAAAATATTTATATTTTAAGCCCAAGAGATTTGGTTTAAGGGCTTAACATGATTGGTCAAAAGGATGGTTAAATACCCTGAAAGAAAGGCCTAAAAGACATAATATTATAATTATAATATCAAGGGGTAAAAGACAAAGGTTAAAAGCCTAAAATATATTTAAAGATTTAAATTATTTAATATTTAAATTATTTTTTAATAATTTAAAATTAAATATTTTAATATTTTAAAGAAGTTATTATAAAGCTTTAAAGCTTTATTTTTAAGTTGGGAACCATGTTATAAATTGATGAAGGTTTTACTTTAAAAGGGACTTGGTAATATTTAATATTCTAAATTAAAACCTAAGGAGGGCCACTATTTTTGTCAACGGAAATCATGTTCTACGGGCCGACGCTTTTAAGAAAACATATGTATTGATATATATGAAGAGGTGAAAAAGTTAAAAAAAAAAAAAGTGTGAAGGTTATGTGACATAATATTGTTTGAGTGATTGAAGAGGTATTAAGTTTTGTAAGTGTTTTATGAGTGTGAAACATATTGAGTCTCTAACCATTCTTTATATGTTTTTGAAGTTAAACAAGATTATGAGTGAAACTTGTTTGTGGGATTGAAGAGGTTTTTCTGTGAGAGATTGAGTTGAGTTTTTATATGCAAGTTTTGCAATTGATTTGAATAATATTTTGAGAAATCTTATGGGCATATTTGAGTAAGACCTAGAAGGGACTTAAGGATAGAATTGAGGAAGCTTGTTGTGAAAGCTTAAGGATAGATTTGTGTGAGATTTTATGGAAGCTTACAAGAAGAGTTGAGGCAAGTCTTGGTGAAGACTTGTTGAGTAGATTGGACAAGTTCTAATGAGGACTTGTTGAGTAGATTTGAGGTAAGTCTTAGAGAAGACTTGAGAGAAGATTGGACAAGTTCTTGAGAGGACTTGTGGATAAATTTGAGATAAGTCTTAGAGAATACTTGAGAGCATATTGGACAAGTTCTTGAGAGGACTTGTGGATATATTTAAGACAAGTATTTGAGAATACTTGAGAGTAGATTTTATTGATTGATTTGTTCAAGATTTGTGTTAAGTCTTGGGGCAGATCTAGCAGAGTTGATTTGTGATTAGATCAAGATTTGTGTTAATACTTGAGGATAGATTTGAGGACAGATTTTGGTGTAGATTTAAGGGTAGATTTATGCCAAAATAGAGACAAATATTGAGTAGATTTATGCTATACTAAAGGATTGTGTTTAGTGCATATTTGAGATAGATATTGAGTAGATTTATGCTAAATTGAAGGACTATGTTTAGAGGAGATTTGAGATAGATCTGAGAGCAAGATTTGGAGGTGACAGAGTAGAGTATAGTAGTCTCTAGTGGATAGATATCCATTAGCCAGGGCAGTGAGGACAAAGTATTTTGAGTGAGAACAAAGGTCTTCAGTGGAGAGATATCCACAAGCTAGTGTAGTGGAGGCAATAGTCTTCTAGAGGATCACTAGCCAAAGCAAAGGAGAAGGAGTTCTCTTGTGGATAGAGATCCATGAACGAGCTAAGGGGATTGGTGTCTCATGTGAATAGACATCCATAAACTTGATTAGGGGATTTGTGTCTCCTTTGGATATAGGTCCATAAACATTGTAATAGGGAAGGATTCCCAAGAGATTTGTTGAGAAAATTTTAGTGAAATATTTTCTCCATGGAGTAGCCCACATTAGGTGAACCAAGTTAAATTTGTGTCTCTATTTTGTGTGATGATTTTTGCATTGCTTTGGAAAATTTTATTAATATTTCCATTGATTAAATTATATAATATTGTTTGGAAAAGAAAAATAAAAAGTGGTCTTACATTGTTCACCCCCTCTCTCAGTATAAGTTTGTGTTCTTCATTAACCACATTTTACCTTTCTTGATTTCTATCACTTGTGGAAGCTTGAGCTCTCATTACTTGTAGAAATATACTTGGTTAGAAACTTCTCTCTACTTCTCTTATTTCCATTGAGGTCATCTTATTCATCAAATTTTTCATGGTTGATTGCATATCTTGTAAAGTTACAAGTTGAGGATTAGGAGTTGGTGAAACCATTGATACAGGAAGTGCATAAATGATAGGTCGAAGGAGTAAGAGGTGTCTGTATCATTGGTATGGTAAGCTACCCAGTAAATTTGGAGAGATCCGTATTATAAGTAGAATTAGAACTTGTAAAATTAGTATTGGATGCTTGTGACAAATTTAGGAAGATATGTATTATCATTTATGGAGGGAACCTCCCAATGGCAATGAGATCATTCTCAACTTTTTGATCTTCTTGGAATATTTTTGGGAAGGTAAAAACTTGAGACTACCTGATAACCATGCTTATATCCAAATTAAAATTTCTTAAGTAATAATACATTGCTTTCTCATGTGTTGGTCTCAATCCATTAGGCACTCTCTTCCAAGTACGATTGAACCAGATATTGAAATTGACTATTTATTCTTGAGGATGCTTTGGAATAACAATTAACTAATTGAGTAGAGAAAATGGTCCTACCTGTTCATTGAACCCTTCAACTAAGTTACCAATAAGTTGAACCCAAGTGTCTATGGTATGATTAGGAAGAGATCTATACCAATAGAGCATTTTCCATTTTAAGGAAATGACTAAAAACCTTATAATCACATCTTCCTCTATGATGTTGTGAATTGGTGCCAATGCAACCACATCTTGGTAGTGTTCATAATCCATTTTTCCTGTGCCATCATACTGGGGTAGTGCTTTCAAAGCCACTATAGGGATCTAATGCTGAGCTACGAGATTCAGGGGACCTAAATGGTTCCATGTATGGTAGGTCAAAATTGATTGATTTACAACCATTATAGTATCATTTGCTATCATAACAATATGAATAGATGTGTTTGATGATCCACTAGTAGTGGTACTAGGGAGAACTATAGGGAAGGATTTGTAGATCTTGTAGTGATGGTAGAAGAAGAGGTTGATAGAGAAACAAGTACAATATTAGCTTTGAGGCTACCAAGGTGTAACTCCAAGAACTTGATGGTTTCTTCATAATTTTTTGCTTTAGATATGGTTTTCATATATCTCTATATTCTACCAAAAATAGATAAGGTTTTTCTAGGTTTCATTTCTCGAATGGAGTCACCAGGTGATTCATAAAAAATACATAAGACAAAGATAACCATTGAAACTTTATCTGTATATATAATGGTATTGTGTCCCACTAGGTTTGCCAAAAATTATTGGTGCAAAATCTACCTTTGGTTATGTTTACATCCAAGACTTTACCAACATTGAATGATCGATTTTAACATAGATATTACCTAATTCAATCTCTAGAGAAGGTTGTTTCCTTGCTTTGTTATAGGAAAAAATATGGAGTAAAGTGCATAAAGAAAGGGAAATATAACTATTACTAGGATCATTAAATGGTACAGGTTAGACAACAATAAGGAAACACATATAGTTTTTGTAGATAAGTAATATTTAAACCCTCAAATAATCAATGACTAATTCTCTGGTGCAAATTTAAAACTACCATTAACCAACTAGAATTGTTAAATTTAGAATGCATAGAACATGAACCGTAGAAATCCAAAAATAAAATTAAAGTGAGTAACATCCAACATAGTTTATATAGAGTTCAACATTCATACATACAAGACTTAGCACCATTGATCCAGAAGCCAGAGCGAAGAGTATATTATTTCTTTCAAGAATATGTATACATTACCTTGTAAACGTCCAAGAGCCAATCATTAGTTAGGGTCGCTCATCCTATATATATATATATATATATATATATATATATATAAAAAATATATATATATATATATATATATATATATATATATATATATCTTTTTAGTAACAAAAAAATTGAAATTTGTTACAATAATATGCCCATAGGCTCATTATGGTAAATTGGTAGTTAAAAGAGTATGGAGTCTTCAACAACAAATGGTTGGGATTTTCTTGTTACAACACATCTACATCGATCCTTTTTGGAGATGTCATGGCACAACTGTCCTCCACTTGTTTATTTCTAGATTTTTGACCTTGGCCAGTGAAAACCTGGTCGGTCATGAAATCGTGACCATTTTTTACCTTGTGCTCCTTTCGGGCCCTTGGCCAGCAAAAACTTGGTCAATCATGAAATCGTGACTATTTTCTACCTTGTGCTCCTTTTGGGTCCTTGGCCAGTGAAAACCTAGTCGATCGTGAAATCATGACCATTTTATGCCTTGTGTTCCTTCCGGGCCCTTGGCTAGCAAAAACCTAGCCGATCATGAAATTACAACCATTTTCTACCTTGTGCTCCTTTTGGGCCCTTGGCCAGTGAAAACCTAGCCGATCATGAAATCGTGACCATTTTCTATACTTCAAAAAATTTCAAGAAGAAATCTCCTCTCTCACCTTGGTGTAGTTATTTTGACATAAACTCATATAATACCCCTACAAGAAGATGCAAAGCATTTTAAGTAAAAGTAGAGAAAATCCAACCCCATGTTACATCTAGTTATGCAAAAGGAAGTACTAAAGTTATTGGATGATAAAATAATTAGAAAGGTAAGATTTTATTCTTGGATAGCAAATTTAGTACCAGTAGAAAAGAAAAATGGAGATATTAGACTATGTGTTGACTTCAAGAATTTGAATAAAAGTTCACTCAAAGATAATTACCCACTCCCCAACATGGATCAATTCTTACAAGCAATTGTTGGGTCAGCTAGACTGTCTCTACTAGATAATTTTTTTAGAGTATAATAAGATATTGGTTAATCAAGAAGACATATATAAGACTGCCTTTGCCACACCATGGGAAACATTCAAATATATTAGAATGTTATTTGGACTAATAAATGTAGGTGCCGCATTTTAGAGGGCTATGTATTTTTTCTTCAAAGATCTAATATTTGAAATAGTAGTGGTATACCTTGATGACATTACAGTATTCTCCAAAAATATAAAGGATCAATTTGAACATTTGGCCACAGTATTTAGCATGTGTAAATAATTTGGCATATCCATCAATTCTAAAAAGTGTATCTTTAGAGTAACACAAGGAAAATTGTTAGGGCATGTTTTTTCTAAAGAGGGCATTAGCATTGATCCACAAAGGATAAAAGCTATTGCTAAAATTCCCCCTCCTAAAAATTTGAAAGGAGTTAGATCTTTCTTTGGCAATATTAACTTTGTAAGGAGGTTTGTTCCCAATTTTTTTGAAATTACAAAGCCTATCAATGATATGATTAAGAAATATGGGGATATAAGGTGGATAGAATAAAACATAGAATCTTTTCAACGTATTAAATATGCAATCATTGTAGTCCTTGTTGAATTATTCTAATTACTCTAAATATTTCAATATATACTCCTTTGCATTAGAGCATACTATTTATGTAGTTCTATCTTAGAAAGAGTATGAGGATAACAAAATACCCATAGATTTTATAAGTACAAGATTGAAAGAATCTCAATTGAAATATTATATGATAGAAAAACATGCTTATGATTTATTAAGAGTGTTGGAGCATTTTAAGAGTATATTTGGATCAAACAAAGTAATAGCTTGTATTCCTTACATAGCCATAAAATATGTCCTTACTTAGTCTAAAATTTCAGGTAGTACTACAAGGTGGATGGTTAAACTACTGTAGTATGATGTAGAATTCAAAATAGTTTAAATTATCAAAGGACAGGGTTTAGCAAAGTATATGTCTAATAAATAAGAGGAGGATATGAACAGTATGGTCACAATAGATGAGCAATATGAAATCAAAATAATTGAGAATGTTGAATACAAATGGTATGATGACATACTACTATATCTTTAGACCTTATACTTTCCTAGAGGTATATCCCAAAATAGAATGAGATCTGTCAAACAACAAGCACAAAGATTCTATGTCTAGGAAGGTAAATTATATTGGATACATCCAGATAATATGTTGTTGCTCTATTTGTTTAAAAAGTAAGTCCCTCAGGTATTGAAATATTATCATTCTAGATTTTGTGGTGGTCATTTTTGAAGAACATAATATTATACTTAGATGGGGGGTGAACAATATAAGACCACTTTTTTCTTTCTTTCCAAATAAATATCAATTAATGTCCTTAATTGCAATAACCAAATATAGCAGTGTGCATTAATAACTCAGATAGCAGTAGTAAGAAAGAGCACAAGTCACCACACATAATTGAGACACAATATTTAACGTGGTTCCCCCAATGTGGGGTACTCCAAAAGCTGATCTCCTTATAATATTTCACATAGAAATATCCAATACAATGATTTCTTTGATCTACTCAAAGCTAGGCAATAAAAAGTTCACACAGAACTTTTCCAAAGCTTAATAACAAGCTCACATAGAACTTGTCCAAAGCTAAATAACAAGTTCACACAGAACTTATCCAAATATGAATAACAAGCTCACACAAAACTCATCCAAAACTGAATAACAAGATCACACAACTTGTCCAAATCTACTCTAGAAATCTCACCAAGAACTTGCCCAAAAATGATCCAACAAGCTCACTAAGAACTAGTCCAAATATGCTCTAGCAAACTAACTAAGAACTTGCCCAAAACTTCTCCAACAAGCTCACTAAGAACTTGTCCAAATATGTCCCAAATCTGTCCATAAATTTTCCCACAAATCTGCCCCAAAACTATCCACAAAGCTTTCTCAAAACTATCCACAAATGCCTTCTCAAAGGCTCAATCAATCATGCTCAAGTAGCACTCAAATCTCATCCACAAATCTATCAAGGTAAAGCTCAAATATGAACTCAACAATGAATGGCAATGTACTCTTCAATGGATGACAACAATGATCCACAATGATCTCAACTCAACTCAACTCAAATCAACTCAACTCATAGAAGCATAAAGAGCCCCCCCCCCCCCCCCCCCCCCCCCCCCCCCCCCCCCCCCCCCCCCCCCCCCCCCCCCCCCCCCCCCCCCCCCCCCCCCCCCCCCCCCAATGTTTCTTTGATCTACTCAAAGCTAGGCAATAAAAAGTTCACACAGAACCCAAAAATGATAGAGCAAACATAGAAAATAGTACAACTTTTCAATAAGAAAGCAAAAGGTAAACCATTTTGTGAAGGTGATATAGTGATGTATTGGGACCCCAAGAATGAAAACATGGTGAAAAAGGTAAACTAGAGCCCAAATGGCTTGGTCCATATTAGATCATTTAGATTTTTGGATAGTGCACTTAGAAGTTGTAGACTCTAAAAGGAGAAAAAATGTAAATTCCAATCAATGGACAACATCTGAAGTTGTATCATCCCTATTTGAGGGTCACAAGAGGATGATTGTATTTCAAAAAAAGAAAATGTGTGTTTTATTTTTTATTTTTCAATTCCTAGGTCTTTAGACCAATGTTCCAGAAAAATCATTTTTTTTTTCATTTTATAGCGTTAGGTGATTAGGTAGGAGTCTATAATCCAATCAAGTTAGTGTGTCAGCAAGGATATTCTAGAGTTCTCAAGTGAATCATTGTCAAGAGTTATTTCTATCACCTATCTTAGTCAGTGCTTATGTTGGATCCTCAAAATCTAACTAAAGTTGCACCCCTACTTTCAATTTTTTCTTGTGGTCTCACATCTAGATTGTGTTTATTATAATGTATGGCTTATGTATTTCCTTAAATATTATAATGTTCTTTTGAATTAATCCATAAGTTAACCTCATGGTTCAAGTTATTTATAGGTCATTATAGTTTTTATTTACTTTGTTTATCCTAAAGCTCTTTGGATTTTTAAATGTCATGAGCTCAAAAGTCTTAGTCCCTAAAATTTTTGTATGGTCCCTAAGGTTCATTTTTTAAAATATCTAGTTGTTGGCCCTCTTTTAATTTTTCCCTCATAAGTCCCTAAGTCTAAGATTCATCGATTATTATTTCAAAGTCCTAATCCTTAGGTCATTCATACATATTTTTGGCCCTTCACATTTCATACTACTATGCAAAATTCATGCCTAGAAAATCCCCCCAAAAAATAATGCTTTCCATCATCTAGGGTTCATGGGTCATTGACACATAAGATAAAATCCCCATTTTATTTTTTTGCCTTAGCTTCTAGCCCAAAATAATAAGATTCGTAAAGCCAAATATTTCTACCATTTACTAAGGTCTAAGATCATAGCCCCTACTAATTAAAAAAATATTCCAAAATATCAAAACTCCACCTAAGGTTTTATCAAAAAGAAATATGTGGTGCGGATTCAAGTGGGAGAATTCTAGCGTCGTGTTTTTATTGACTAAGAAATATGTGGTGCAAATTCAAGTGAGAGAATTATAGTACTATGTTTTTATTGGCTAAGAAATAAGTGGTGCAAATTTGAGTAGGAGAATTCAAGCATCACATTTTGATTGGCTAAGAAATATGTGGTGCAGATTTGAGTAGGAGAATTCAAGTGTCGTGTTTTGATTGGCTAGGAAATGCATGGTGTGAAATGAAGCAGAGGAATTTGAGTGCTCCATTTTGATTGGCCTAAAAATTAATGGCCCTCATTTGCCCATGCTTCCACTCCTTGATATGAAATGTTCATCAAATATTTTTCTTTCCTAAGGTCTGAGCGTCCCATTCGCATAGAATAAATTTCCCTCTTTTTTTACCTTGAACCATAATTTTTCCTAAGGTGTTTACCTAAGACCACCACCATAATGTTATTTCCTAGGGTTTGAAATTCTCATATAATTTCTAAGTCTCCCCACTAAGATCACTTTGGTATTTCATAGGGTTGGCAAAATAATCCCCTAAGTCATACACCTGAGCCCTTGTAGTTCCTTTTTTTTAGAGGTCAGATTCACATATACTTAACTCCCCCTTGCCCGATTTTATTTTATAATCAAAATATTAAAGTCCTATACATTAGAATTCCACCATTTATTAGAAAAAATATGCCAAGTCCTTTTTAAGGCTTCACCTTAGGAAATTATCACCGCTTGTAATGTCTAAGGGACCTCCCTATGAAAATTTTCACATCTTCCTAAGGTCTAAAGTTTATCTTATGTCTATGCATCCCCTTATGCTAAATATCATGCACCTGCTTCACATCCTATAATCCCCAATCATACACTCTACATGCCAAAATATCCTAGTCATCCATATTCATCAAAATATATTCCCACAAAAGGTCTTTAGCTTTTGGCCTAATTTTGACTTTTCACCCATGCCACGTGGAACTATTGAATTGGTTCAAACAAAGTACATAGTTGAAGTCCAATTGGTCCAAAAATTAATGACATAGGTAGCATCACTAAAAAATAAACACATAACCCATATTTTATCATCCAAGGTAGAGCATTGCATTACAATTGGATGCAAAATAAATGGCTTAGATGGCAACATTAATGAAGTGCATGGTCTAGATTTATTTGATAAAATACTTATACCCTGATGGATGACTGTACGTTCATTTATTTGAATTTATTTTATTTTCAACTAATGTATTAATTTCTATTTGTATAAATATGGACAGCCAAGATATTAATCAAATAATCCAATGGTGTGGACTTGAGGGGGAGAACTAGAGCATCGTGTTTTGATTGGCTCATTGTCCTGACATGTACTAATTAAAGAAAAAGGAAATCAACCTCGATGATGATAAAGGAAAAAATGAACTCAAAAGCTTACAAATTAAAAATATAGTCTCATATAAAGAAAAGGGATAAAATAGACATGCTCTAACTAAAGTTAGTATAAAGTTTAGCAACATCTCCTAGCAGACAATATTTGGCAAGAAGATAATTATAACGAGGATGCCATAAAGAAATCACCTTTTTTAAAAAAATATCAATCCAACTAATTTGGTACACCAATTGAAAAAGATACCTGACAACTCATCTGTCACAAATGAATCAAATTTAAACATGTGACATGCTAAATAGGATTTTTTCCAACTAATAACAGAGCATATGTGTCATATCATAACTGTTAATACAATTGTAAAGAAAAATGTGGTAAAGCTCAAATGGCCAACTAAATGATGTAGTTGAGAGTAATTAAAGTTAGTGCATGTAGGACTTGCCATAAATATTTTATGAAGTGTTTGAAATTCACTTATAGTGAGCACTTACAATCGATCATAGAAAGTATAGAAGAGCTACTCAGACACCAAAATTAGAGAGTTATCATAACTACAAAAATGATATCCGTAAGTGCTTCTCATGTCACTACCATGAATGTTAAAGCTTGTATCAAGGAATTGGTGAGAGACCAACCTTACCAATCACTAGGGGAAAGTCCATTGGAAAATACCCCAAGGAATTTGTAGCATAGATCAAGGTCTACATAGAGAAATCACATCCCGATAATAATGGAAACTTGAGAATATGGTCATTTATAGCTATGAGCCCACAAAAGAAGACAACCAACATCATGCAACATTGTTGAAAGGGCTATTCAAGAGGGCATAGAGAGTTCAATTCAGGGAAAGCCCTATCTACAATAGATGGGTGAGTAACTTAGGGAAGTTAATATGCCCTAAGGTCTACTACTCTTCAAACCTATTGTCATGGCTAGCAGTCACGTATGATTTCAAGACCAGAACAATGAAAGACCACACCAACCAGACAATATTTAGAATCACACCAAACAAAATTAAGGTCTTCCAACTAAGTGCTCTACTCTCATACTTGAAAAATAGGTAATTTCTAAATAATCCAAATACATTCTTGGTACTTATTTTTATACTAAGTTTTTTTATCACAACAAACCTATACCATGCAAATTTCCCATCCAAAAGTCTACTCTTCATAATTAGGCTAAATACTATGTAGACATGATTAACATAGTATTGAGAAGCAAATATTTAGAATGGGTTAGTCAAGAAGTTATGTTTTTGGTCATTCAGTGTAATAAAACAAGTTATATGCCAATGTACAAAAGAGAAAATGCCATGAGTAAAAATATAATACAAAATTAATAGAATTAGAAAAGGTCGTCAAGGAAAAAAGATAAATAATATCTCCTTTTTCGTATTATTATTTCCTGATCCATCTAATAGTGGGACATATGGGGTCACTCGTAATCAAGTAATTGAGAGGGGTAGAAGCTACAAACATTCAAGATAGGTTCTTCTGCATCTATGAAGGTTGCTCTAACTATACCTATTTATTTGTTTCATTTCTTCCACTCATTTATGAGACTTTGTAATTATTACCCTAGAAGAATTGATAATGGTGTAGCTACATTTTTGCATCAGAATAAGATAGGAGACTTCTTATTTTTTGAATAATTCACATATATTAGACTGTTTGGAGCTAAACTCCTACCAAAATCATTATCCAAATTTTATCCTATGCCGATTACCATCTTAGAAATCACAATATAGGTTGCAAAGGAAGTGAAAATTAGAGTAGTAAGAAAAAAGAGAAAAGTTCCCTAGTTGGATATTCCTTGCAGATTAGGGCACTATGTATATAAAGGTCATTTTAGCCTTTTGAGGGCTATTTGGAACATGGATTTCTATGGATTTTTTGAAGTCACTTGGAGGCCTTATGACCCTTCTAGACATTATCATGAATTAGTAAATAAGTTAATCTTCGCCCACATGACTCATAGAATAGATCCCTTTGAAGATGAAATGCAAGAAATAATCAAAAGTAGAGAATCACTAGAACTCATATGGAAGATGAAAGATAGGCCTCACACATGAATAGAAATGGTGGTCAACTATCCTAGTGATTTATGATTATTAAGAATTACTATAATAGAGTCAACCACCCCACTAGTTTCCACTATTTCCCTTGAAGACCTACAAGAGCCTATCCTATAAATCATAGATTGAGAACTTGAACACGTGGAGATATTTATGGGAATTAACTCATCTACACCACAAATAGAAGAATAACCAACTATTCAACATGTTCCTAGCACTTTGGAAAACATAGAAAAGTGTAAGGATATGGTTGTTATTTTCCCTACACAATTCCAACCAACCCCCCTAGATCTTGCTAAAGCATTAATGGTCTCAAAATGAAAATTTGAGCTAGGAGTAAATCTACCCCAAGTGATTCCCATGAGTCTGGTAATAGATAGGGAGGGATGTAAAATATACTCAATAGTGCTAAAAAATATTCAAGATGTTGTAGGATGGTCTAATTTACTTAGAGAACATCAAATTAAAATTCAATCTCCTCCAATTTATCCAAGACATAAAAAGTCCTATACTTGAAATAGCCCCTTATTTAGATACTCATAAAAGTCTCACTTTGATGTGAGTAGAAGAATACGATGTACAGTTTGATCCTAATGAAGAGAGGAAAATCTAGGATATAGAAGAAGGAATGGATACCAATGTAGAATGATGTATAGTTTAAGAAGTTGAGGAACAAAGTGCTTATGATGCATCTACTACCACCATTGAAATACCTTTGCCAAAAAATATGAAAGAAACTCATATTAACCTAGAAAAAGGAGTAATAGAGGCCATGGGAAATCTAGTTGCCTTGATGAAGTTAGAATTTATTGTACATGTGCAACTTACACTCACAATGGAAAAGTAAGTTAATGAATTGAAAGCCAGGCAAAAAGGGTGGATCAACTATAGGTAGAAGTAGACCACCTCAAACAATAAATATCAGATTTACAGGATACAACTTCAAGGACAAAGCCTTAGATAATAATAAAAAAATTGATTTCTCTAACTTCCTATCTAAATATAAAATATAAATGTAAAATAAAATATAGGATAAGTTAGAGGATCTAAGAGTGACATTCTACATCAATATGATCAAGAGCTCTACAGATAACCTAAAACATTTTCTAGAACAAGCAAAAAATTGAGTTAATACAATATATCATATCTTCAAAATTTTTGAAAAGTACTATGAAGAATTAAATGGAGGAAAAATAATATTGGAAGATGGCATCATAATTTTCTATGCTTAAGAGTTCATAAAATTATCAATATTCCTAAGAGATAGGCTTGGATGTCATAATTTGAACAAAGAAGTAGCCACATGGAAGCATGAAAATAATAATGAGCTAAGTGAAGTAGGATTTTCCCTTCAATAATGCTTATAGGTGTCTAAAATTGAAGATATGATCCTAAACTAAATACAATACTTTTACTATGATCCTAATAACAAGTCAAATTAGCTAAACAAATCAATTTTTTGACAAAAATAGTTGACCACCTATGCAATTTTTCTCAAGAAAGCAAAACATGGTTTGAAAGTCAAAAAATCAAAATCATGTAAGATTTAAATATGTTAAAATTTTCTATGAAATTTTATGAAGAAGCATGGGAACTCATTGATATAGCAATAAATGACCTCTAAGAATAAGTAAATAAAGGGAAAATGTTAGGAAAAGCAACATTAAAATGTCCATGGTAGTAGTCTCCTAGAAAAAGATAATAAAAGAGGGATAGAGCTCAAAATGGGATAAAAATAAATAAGTCATCCAGGATAGCACAGGGACCACCATAGAGGGAGACATAACTCATAATAAATATATATAAGTCCAAAGGTAAGCTAGCTATAGGGCCTATAATTAATACAACTATACTCCAAAAATCCAACCTAAAGTTTTGGATATGACCAAATGCCAATTTTTAGAGGAGAACAACTCAAGATAACTATAATTTTGTTGTAGCATATTTAGCCAATCAATAGCATAGATGATGCCAAATGGAAGGCTCAATTGAATATAGTTATAACAAAAATTGAGCACCTTGCCACTATAATAGGAGTTGTTGTAACCAATAAGAGAATCAAGTTTTGCATCGCTATTTTTGCCTAGAGGTATTCTAAGTGTCCTTATTTTTCTATTGTATTTCTCTTTTATGTCTTATATCTTCTATCATTTCTTATTCCTCCCCCTTTGTTGTGCAGGTCTTGTTAAGGAAGTATCTAGGTAACTGAGATTATTTTTAATGACTAGATCAGAATCTTGGAGGCCTTCTATTACCACATTGGAATGGAGGGTTGAGGGTTCTTATTACATCATTTGAATGAGAATCTAGATTGTATTCATTTAGAGAGTTCTAGGCTAATTTTAGCTAGACTCTACCTTGTAAAAATATTTCAATATTAATACAATTCTAGCTTCTTCCTTTGGGTAATTCTTCGTTTTCAACTTTGTGTATGTGTCACATTTACATGTTACATAATTTGAATGTGAATGACATCTTATTTAATTGATAATAAGTTATGTTTATTAAAATATTTGAATGAATATAACTAACCCAAAATTATCCTTCTCTTTCTTTATTTTATATTAATGTATTCACAATCTTGCTACAATTGGTAAATTGGACAAGGTACTAATCTACTAATAGAGGCACAATTTGAGGTTTATGTAAATCTTGGTTAAAACTTTAAATAATTGCATTTCATATAATCTATATGAGCATGAGCATATAAATAAACATTATAAGCTCACCTCATGGGTATCCTTACCCTACTCAGTCTATATAGAGTTATTTTTTATAATATTTTCATGATTTAAAGTGGTAGATCATCTAGAGTCTATAATATTGTTTGTGATACAAAAAATCTTATGGCATGACAAACACTAACTAAGGGACACAAGAATTTTCCACAACAAGTCTATTTTAGAAATGCATAGAAAATGATTGCATCAATAATACACTAGAAAACATTGACACCCACACCACACACTACATAAAAAAAAGAGGGGGTGAATGTGCATAAGAGAAGAAGAGAAAAAAGTGAAAGACTAGGTATAAAAAAAAGGTTTTTAGTTTGTAGCATAAGGCTAGGCTATGTAACCCTTCAAGTTTAAGGGGAGGCGTGTCAATCATCAAAATTCTATGCTAATAAGGGTATGCCATCATATATATGGACACCAAATAATAATGCATGAGGACATGAATTAGTTTCAATTAGAGGAGGGGTGATTTGGGTAATGTCACATGCTATAATAATAATAGAGAAAAGTTTATTCTTAGGTATTATCAACTTTTGAAGCTATATACTTACAAGAAATGTAACCACAAATAATGAAATAAGCATGCAAAGTTATAACTATGATAATGGCAATCTAAGAACCATGTAAATAGCATAAAATACTTCTAAAATAACTCATCAAATACTCATTAATGGAACCTCACAAAAATAGTACAATGCTTGAAAAGTATCAAGTAAGCATCACATAACTCAAGGCTATAGCATGTGTAAATAGCCTTTCTACAATGACTCTTGGATGACTATGACTCTTCCATATCCTATGACTCTTGGCTCTCCTTTGTACACTTGTAATATGACTCTTCACTATCCATCCTAGACTATGACACATGTACACATGTGTTGAGCAAGGTGCAACAATAGTATTGTCATTGTTGTCAACACAGTCAGATAGATCTATTGATGCAGTCGATAGAAAGTTCAAAAGCTTTTTAGATGCAGAAGATAGGAGTTCAAAGGTTTACTCAGAGTATGTACAGTGTTTTTCCAAGAAGACCAAAGTGGCCCATATGTAAAAGATCAAAGAAAAAGACAAGTAAGAAAAGTGTCACGATATCGCGACATATACAACAGGCTAAAAAAACTGTCGTGATTTCATGACATGTTGGAAGAGAGAGAAAAAGCAAGAAAAACTGTCGTGATTTCACGACATGTTGAAAGAGAGAGAAAAAGCAAGAAAAACTATCATGATTTCGTGACATGTTGGAAGAGAGAGAAAAAGCAAGAAAAACTATCATGATTTCATGACATGTTGGAAGAGAAAAATGCAAGTGGAAAAACTATTGCAATTTTGCGACATGTTGGAAGAGAAAAAGGCAAGTGGAAAAACTATCACGATTTCGCGACATGTTGGAAGAGAAAAAGGCAAGTGGAAAAACTGTCACGATTTCATGACATGTTGGAAGAGAAAAAGGTAAGTGGGAAAACTGTCATGATTTCACGACATGTTGGAAGAGAAAAAGGCAAGTGGAAAAACTGTCATGATTTCATGACATGTTGGAAGAAAAAGAGAAAGCAGGAAGAAGTGTCATGATTTCACGACAAGTTCGAAGAAAGAGAATAAGTAAGAAAAGTGTCATGATTTCGTGACATGTCGCATTTTCACGACTAAAATAGGAGAGAGAAAGCAAGTTTGAAAAGTGTCACGATTTCGTGACATGTCGCATTTCATGACAAAAGAAGAAAGCAAGACTTCGAAAGTAAAAGTGTCACGATTTTATGACAAAAGAAAAAAAGTAAAGTACGAAAGTAGAAGTGTCACGATTTTAGGACAAAAGTAGAGAAGAAGACTTCGAAGGTAGAAGTGTCACGATTTCATGACAAAAGCAAATAAGTGAAGTACGAAAGCAGAAGTGTCACGATTTCATGACAAAAGTAGAGAAGAAGAATCTAAAGGCAGAAGTGTCGTGATTTCATGACAAAAGCAGAAAGCAAGACTTTAAAAGTAGAAGTGTCACGATTTTGCGACATGTCGCATTTTCACAACTCGAAAAGGATAGGAAGGTAGAGAAGCAAAAGTGTCACGATATCACGACATGTCACATTTTCGCGACTCAAGAAGGGCAGGTAGGCAGAATAACAAAAGTGTCACGATATCATGCAATGTCACATTTTCACGACAAAAGAATAGAGAAAGTGTACGGAGGCAAAAGTGTCACGATATCACATGTATTTTCATGGGCCAAAGCTAAGAGAAAGAGCAAGGAGAAAAAGTGTCGCGATATCACGACATGTTGTATTTTTGTGGGCCAAAGCTAAGAGAAAGAGCAAGGAGAAAAAGTGTTGTGATATCGTGACATGTATTTTTGGGGCCAAAGCAAGGAGAAAGGGGAAAGGAAAAGGGGGGGGGCAGAAGGGGCGAGGGGGGGGGGGGGGGGGGGGGGGGGAGAGGAGGGGGGGGAGGAGAGAAAGGGGAAGGAGAGGAGGGGGGAGAGAGGGGGGGGGGGGGAGGGGCTAGATTTGGATGGTAGTCCAAGCAGTCATTTTTGAGGAGTAGCCACATTGGTGAACCTCATTAAATCTTGTTTTGTGTGATGCTCTTGTGTTATACTTGTTGTATCTAGTAATTAGTTTTAATTGCTATTGTATTAAGAGCTATAAATTCAAGTTTAAAGAGCTACACTAATTCACCCCCCTTCTTAGTGTCATTGTAAGACTAACAATTGGTATCAGAGCCAAGTTCTTGTACAAGCCTAACCGTCTAGGGTGATCTTGGAAGTAACACAATGGCAGGTGGTGAAGGTTTCTCATCAAAAAAAGCACAATTGTTTGACGGATCTAATTACGCATTCTAGAGAATCAGGATGTAGACATATCTTTGTGCTTTGGGATACATCTCGGGATTCGATGAGTTTGTGGATACACAATACCCATCACTCCTCCAAAAGAGTCCGATGAAAAGAAAGAAACCGTTTGAAAGTAACTCAAAAGCAAAGAATGCTATCATGTGTGGATTAGCAGACAGTGAACTAGTAAAGATCATGAGCTACAATACAAAAAAAGAGATATGGGACAAACTGAGGAGTATTCATGAAGGAGACGATAAGATCAAGGAGGCCAAGTTACAAACACATCGAGCTTAGTTCGAAGCATTGAAAATGAATGATGATGAAAACATTGAGGCATATATGCTGAGAGTTAATGGAATCATTAATGCAATCAGAGGGCTCAATGAGGATATTAGAGACTCTATCATCGTGAAAAAGGTACTAAGATCTCTTCCTCAAAGGTTTGATTCCAAAGTATCAATGATAGAAGAAGCTAAAAATCTAAATTATTTTAGTATAGATGAGATGTATGGTTCTTTAACTGCATATGAGATGAGGATAGGAAGATCTAAACCCATAGATAGAGAAGTGGATTTTAAAGCCCTTAAAAATAAAAACACAAAACAAGAGTCCGAGGAAGAAGAGACATCGGATGAAATGGAAGCAAACTTTGTTAGAAAACTAAAAAAGGGAAAAGGAAAATACGAGAGGAAGCTACCATTTAAATGTTTCAACTGTGGAGGTGTTGGGCATTTTGTGACTAAATGTCCACTTAAAGAGAAGAACAAAAATGATGAAGGATCACACCAAGAAAGAAGTGATTGGATGAAGAAAACAAATTTTAGAAAAAGCAACTTCAAGAAGAAAATTTTCATCTCCAAGAATGTCAGTTCATCAAAAGACAGCTCCGGTGAAGAGTCTGAAGAGGAAAAAGGTGAAGCTCTTTTCATGGCTTTTGAAGAAGTAAAATCATAAAAAGGAGAAGGAGTGAACTCTGAAGTATGTGGTGAAAACCCTGAAGCTAAAGTAGATCTAGAAGGTGAGTTGATCTCTACACTTGAAGAGTGGAAGATAGAAAAGAAAAAGAATAAAAAACTTTCAATAAATCTTGAGGAAGCAAATGAAATCATAACAAGTTTGAAAGTACAAATAGAATAATCCAAGAAAATCTTCGAAGATCTCAAAGTGCAAATAACCATGAAAATAGATTATTGCAACAAGCTAGAAGAAGAGATTGTTGGTTTAAGAATGCAACTAGAAGATATGAATAAGAAAATTAGTTGTTATCACAAACGTGAAGAAAGTTCTATGAAGTTGGATAAGATCATAAATGACCAAAGGCCTATAGGCATCAAATTTGGTCTGGGTTTCATCGAAGGAGAATCATCAAGTGGATCAAAGGCCAAAAATGTAGAATCCATAAAGAATGAAGATAAGAAACAGGTTGATCAAGGAAAAATGTCTCATGCAAAAGAAAGCAATAATGCCAAACATGAAAGGAGAATTGACAATGATGGATTCACCAATGTCACACATCAAAGAAGAAGAAGACCTATGGCTCCTATGAAAATATGGCAAAGACCATCACCCAAGTTCAATTATACCTTTTCTGGTTTCTGTTTTAAATGCAATGGCTATGGACATAAAATCTCAGACTACAAATATAATGTAAGACCAATGAATTTCACCAGTAGAAATGTTTTTTCTCCTCTGATGAATTATACAAGAGAATGTTATAACTATCATAATTTTGGGCACATTGCAAGAAACTGTAGAAGTAAAATTACATCAAATCAGTTTCAAAGAAGAAAATTTCAACCAAATAGGATGAGACAAAATAGAAAGCTTCTTGAAAAAAATGCACAAACTACTGATAAGGGAAAGGCAAAATAAGAGCCCAAAACTACTATCAAAATGGAGTGGAAAGGAAGAGAGTGACTTAAGGAAGAAAAGGAATCCTTAATTGTACAAACAACATTCAAAGCACAGAATAAATATGTACCATGGATACTTGATAGTGGATGCTCCAGTCATATGACAGGTGACAAACATAAATTTGAGAATTTACAGAAATATGAAAGAGGTTCAGTAAAGTTTGGAAATAATGATGGAGCTAAGATAGTTGGCAAAGGTTCAGTTAAAATTAGTGATGGAAAAATTAAGTCAGAAGAAGTCTTGTTTGTGGATGGTTTGAAACATAACTTGTTGAGCGTAAGTCAGATTTATGATAAAGGTCATGAAGTAGTTTTTATGAAGCAAGGTTGTGAAGTCAAAAAAAAAATAGTGGAAAATTGATCACAACTGGATCAAGGACATCTGGTAACCTGTACACGCTCTTAGAGAATTCAAAAGGAACTTGTTTTATTGGACAAGAAGAAGAAAATTGGTTGTGGCACAAGAGACTCGGGCATATCAATTTTGATAATCTAGTAAAAATCATCTCAAAAAGGGCAATGAGATATTTCCACCATCAGCAAACCTACAAATAACATTTGTGCTTCATGCCAAAAGGGGAAACAAACTAGAGTCACATTCAAAACAAAAGAATACTACACAAGCAAACCTTTGGAACTAATACACACCGATTTATGTGGACCCATGAGAACACAAAGCATAAATGGTGAAAAATATTCTATGTTGTGCATTGATGACTATTTCAAAATGACATGGATATTTTTCTTGAAGCATAAATTAGAAGCTTTTGATATGTTCAAGATTTTTAAAAACTAGGTTGAGAATGAAACAGGAAAGAGGATCAAATGTTTAATATTAGATAGAGGAGGAGAATTCATTTCAGAGGAGTTTTTAGAGTACTGTGAAAAATACGATATTAGGAGATAGTTCTCAGTAGCCAGGACACCTCAACAAAATGGAGTGGTAGAAAGAAAGAATAGGACAATGCAAGAAATGGCATGGACTATGTTGGTTGAAAGCAGAGTAGCAAATAAATTTTGGAAAGAAGCAGTCCATACTACGGTGTATATCCAAAATAGGTACATGCTGAGAACACATGAAAGCAAAACTCCTTATGAACTATGGTTCGGTAAAAGGGCAACAACAAAATACCTCAAAGTTTTTGGCAGCAAGTGCTATATCAAAAGGACTAAAGATAATCTTGGTAAGTTTGAAGACAGAGAAGATGAAGGTATTTTTGTTGGTTATTCATCAAAAAGCAAAGCTTACAAATGCTACAACAAGAGGATAAAGAAAATTGTGGATAGTGTTGATGTTAAATTTGATGAAGATAGAGAACGAGTAATTAGATATGAAATGAACTACCTAATTTATGATGAGGTTATTGAAGGAGATGAGGAAAACAAAATGGAAAAGATACAAAAAATTGACTCAAATGACTTAATTTGTGATTCCAAAGTGGAAGAAAATAAGAAATTCAAAATAGGTAGCTGACAGAAAAATCATCTTAGAGAGCAAATAATTGGAGACCCCAAAGTTGGTGTTCAGACAAGAAGAAGAGTAGTAAGTAACTACTCTCTATTATCCAACATTGAGCCCAAAAATGTTATTGATGCAAGCAAATATGAAAGTTGGATGAAGGCAATAAATGAAGAATTAGATCAGATCAAGAAAAATAAAACTTGGGAGTTAGTACCTAGACCTGCAAATAAAAATATAATCGGGACTAAATGGATTTTTCAAAACAAATTGAATGAAGATGGACAGGTAGTCAAAAATAAAGAAAGATTGGTATGTAAGGGTTATGCACAAGTTGAAGGCATTGAATTTGAGAAAAATTTTGCACCAGTAGCTAGACTAGAGGCAATTAGAATATTTTTGGCTTTAGCAGTCTACAAGAATTTTAAAGTTTATCAAATGGATGTGAAATCAGCATTTTTGAATGGGAAACTTGAAGAAGAGGTTTATATTGAGCAACCAGATGGTTTCCAACTTGGTGATGATCCAAACTTGGTTTGCAAGTTGAAGAAAGCATTATATGGCTTAAAACAGGCACCCCGAGCATGGTATGCAAGGCTAGACAACTATATCACTCAACAAAGGTTTAAGAAAGGTATGGTGGATAGTAATTTATATGTCAAAATAGAAAATGGGCATCTTATTGTTCTTGTTGTATACGTAGATGATATCATATTTGGCAACAACAAAGATGAGTCGTGCAAATATTTAGCAAATAAGATGCAAAAAGAATTTGAAATGTCAATGATTGGTGAACTGTCGTATTTCCTCGGGTTGCAAGTTAATCAAAGTAAGAAGGGCATATTTATTTCTCAAGTTAAATATGTAAAAGAGATGTTAAAAAAGTTCACAATGGAGGATTGTAAGCCAGTTAGCACTCCCATGACGACGAGCTACAAGTTGAGCAAGGATGAAAAATCTCCACCTATTGATCAAACCATGTACAGATCTATGATTGAAAGCTTATTGTATCTAACAGCTACCATACCAGATATTTTACAGGCAGTATGCATGGTAGCACAATTTTAGGCCAATCCCAAGGAGACTCATGTGACAACAGTGAAGAGGATTCTTCGGTACCTCAAGGGTACTATGGAGTATGGGTTATGGTATCCAAAAGGTAAAGACTTCACCCTTATTTCGTATTTAGATGTAGATTGGGTAGGATGTGTAGATGACAAAAAGAGTACAAGTGGAGGTGCATTCTATCTTGGAGACAGATTGGTCGCATGGCACAATAAGAAACAAGAGTCAGTTTCTTTATCGACAATAGAGGCAGAATATATTGCAACGACAACATGTTGTACGTAGGTGTTATGGATGAAACAAACCCTAAAAGATCTTGGTATTAGCTTTAGTGAGCCAATATCTATTAAGTGTGACAACACCAGTGCCATTAACATCTCCAAGAATCTAGTTATGCATTCACACACAAAACACATTGCTATCAAATATCACTTTTTGAAGGAGAAAGTTGCGAAAGGTGAGGTTAAGTTAGATTTTGTTCCAACTATAGAGCAAGTAGCATATATCTTCACAAAACCATTTCCCAAGGAATTTTTTGAGTACCTTCGCAATAAATTGGGAGTGGTCACACTTCCCAAGAATTGACTAGCTACAGGGATCACATTCTCAGGGGGAGTGGTCATGATTTTTGCTAAGTGTAATAAATTATGCCTGAGAATGTTGTGCATGGACTCAGGGGGAGTCTGTAGTAGCCCTTTTGCTATTATTTTCAAAGGGGGAGAAGAGTTATAGGAAAGTGCACATGTGTTTCCAATAATTCCAAAGGGGGAGATTGTTGAGCAAGGTGTAGCAATAGTATTGTCATTGTTGTCAACACAGTCAGATAGATTTGTTGATGTAGTCGCCAGGAAGTTCAAAATCTTTTCAGATGCGAGAGATAGGAGTTCAAAGGTTACTCAAAGTA